>PVIC010003727.1:0-67255 GCA_004025085.1 Thryonomys swinderianus | reverse complement strand
TGCAATATCACACCTAAGGATGATAGCAGTTAACAATATTGTATCATACAAATCAAAATAGCTAGAAGAACAATTTTTGATGTTCTCATCACAAAACTGTGATAAATACTAGAAATGACATAAAATCTAAATATCTTGAATTGATCATTATTTTGGGGGTACTGGGGATCAAACTCAGGACCTTATTCTTTTTTTTTTTCAGGACCTTATTCTTGCTACATAGGTGTGGTGCCATTAAACTACATCCCTGGCCCTTGAGTTTATCATTAAGCAAGGTATCCATGTACTAAAATATCACACTGTACCCATAAACATGTTCAATTATATTTCACTTAAAGATTCTTTTATAAAATGACTTTTAAAAAACAGTGAACAGCAACAAGAGTTCTGGCCATTATCTAGACTTTTCCTCTCCTCTCTCAGATCTGACTGGGGTCAGAAGAGAAGTTACATTTTTGCTTTGCTTAGCAGGAAGGAGCATTGGGATGTTTTTCTTCTCCTAATCAGGATAGTTTTTTATTTGTTTCCTTTTAAAATTCACACATGTCATATTTGATCAAGTTTTGCCAAGATGGAAAAAGGCCAACACTTTTTTCACATTTTAAGGAAATACCATGAAGAAGATTCATTTAGTTCAATTCATACACAAAAAGCGCTTCTCATGTCCCATGGCAGCTGCTGTACGTGACGTCTTATTTTTCTCTTCCCTCTGTCATGTTTCACTCTATTTTAGCGCAGTACTCTGTGCTGACTTTCCTCTCTTTAGGTCACCAACTCCACACAACCCTGGTCAGCGCTGTGGGATTTTGTGTGGGCTTCTTCTTGTGTCTGAGCATAAAAGACGAGACAAGGCGGATTCATGGATTTTGTTTTTTTCCTTAAAAACAAAAACAAAACCAAAAAAAAACCCTTGAGGGGCTGGAGATTTAGCTCAGTGGTTCCAGCACCTGCCTAGCAAGTGCAAGGTCCCTGGTTCCATTCCTGGTAACTACATACAATACAGGGTGTGGTGACTCATGCCCACCAGCCATCAGCACCACATACCACAGTGCAGGGTGTGGTATGTGCTTAGCAGGAAGGAGTGTTGGGATGTTTTTCTTCTCCTAATCAGGGTAGCTCCCAGCACTTGGGAGGCAGAGGCAAGAGGATTTCTGAGTTCGAGGCTTGCCTGGGCTACATAGCGAGTTCAGGGCCAGCCTGAACTACAAAGCGAGATCCCATCTCAAAAAAAAGCCCTTGAAGTCTTAGACTATTTGTTTCTTACTGGAGAATCAGGTAATAACTAAGATCTGAAAATTCAATAACTGAAATAGTGCTTTTATTTTTCTGTATGTGAATGACACATTATGATGGATTTGAGCATTTGAAATAGACTGATAATCCTATTAGGAAAGAAAATGATAATCACACCCTATCAAAAAATATTGTCAGAACAGCACAAGAAGGCCCTAGGAATTAAACATCTTATCTAGCATAACACATAAAGCAAAATAGAAGGTATTTTCTTTGCCTTAGAACTGAGGCAAGGCGGTTTCATGGGGGCATGATGACACTAATATTTATGTCTCACACCCTGAAATCATGCTGATGCTCACAGCCTCCCCACCTCAGTGGGGCTGTGTTTGGAGACAAGGTCGGTGGGGAAGCCGTCAGAGTCAGGTGAGGACAGAAACGTGGGGCTCTCTGCTGTTGTCTCCAATAGTTCGTCCGTTGTTGGTCACAATACAAAAGATTAGGAAAGTCATAAAGACCATCTTGGATCCTGGTTCTGAGGTCAAGGTCAAAGGGTTACATCTGGTGATGCCTTGTTGCTAGCAAGTTCTGAGGCAGCACGGTGCATTGCATGGTAGAAGGGTGCCCAAATGTGTACGTTTCCTGTGTTCTCTCGCTTTTTATATTCAACCACGAGGGCTCTACCATGGTGGCTTTATCTAACCCTACCACCTCTCTAAGGTGCTCCTCTAGACATACTAGTCAAATCAAATTCCTATCATCTGAGGATTTTATAATTTTATAATATTTTAAATGTCAACAAATAATGCCTGAGAGGACACACTCAAACCATATCCAAGCCCAAACAGAGAAAAGATACCAGAAAAGTCCATCTAGGACTTCTATCCTCCAAACCATGAGACGATAAAGTATTGTTGTGTAAATCATCCAGTTTGTGAGGTTTTGTTATGGCAGTCCTAGCAGGCTAACACACATGCACACACACAATTACATCAGCTTTCTCTCCTTTGCTCCTAATTTCTATCAATTAGCAATCCCACCAGCCTAAAGGTGAGCTAGTCCAGCAACTACGATGTGGCTTTAAAGGTAAAGCAAAGGTTCCATCTAAACCCTGCAAACTGGAGTCCTAAGTGGCCCGGCAGGTGTCACTTTCATAATTTGCAATTGATTTCCCCAAATACATTTTGGAGGCACCCCCTTAGGCCTGAGAAAGTTCCAGGTGCTGGGAAGATAGCCTGAGCTCATGCTATCTCTGGCCTCACAAAACCCGTGCTCTAGTTTATTACCTACTAGAATCAGAGAGAGAGAGAGCATACACAGGAGCCCAAGTACCAGGTAAAACTAGCACTGGGAGCCACGATCCAATGGCAAAAGAAGGAGAATAGGGCTCAGCTGGGAGGAGTTAGAATTTTAAAAACAGCTTGCAGATGGTCTTGCTGAGATAGCAATTGAGTAAGAGCCTGAAAAGGAGAGGGAAGGACCCTGCAGTGTTCTTCAGAGCTCTTGCCTGAGGTGGCTGATTGCACTGGAGAAGAACAGAACCCAGGTCAGCACAGTAGCAGTGAGGAACTCAGAGCCTTGTGGACCCGGAGGGAGCCAGTTTTGCAGCGTTGTCATTGAACTCTAGTTTTAACTCCATGTGAGATGGGAAGCCACTACTCAGTCTGCAGCAGATGGAATACAAGATGCCTAAAGTCTGGTGTTTGGTGGACTCTTTTGTTACTTTGTTTTGTTTTTCAGGGGCTGGTACATGCTAGGAAAGTACTACACCATAGGGCTGTGCCCCATTCCTCGCGTTTTAGTACTCTCACCTGTGCTACTGCGGGGCGCAGCACTTGGAGGAGGTAAGACTTTCGTTAGGAGACCACGTTGATAAACCGTGGTAGATTTAACTAGACAAGAGCAATGGAAGTGGCAAGAAGGAAGCAAGTCTTGGGTAGTATTTGAAAGTCATGTTAAAATATTTATTGACAGCTTCGCTGTGGGATCCGGGTAATGAAGAATTCTGATAACTTCGATCTTAACAATGAAAGGTGGCGTAGTTGGGGGAGGTAGCTGGAACTTGGGAATAGGATACAGGGATCTTGCTTTTAACCAAGTTAGTTTGAAATACTTATTAGGCATTTGAACAGCGAAGCTGAGCAGGCAGTTGATTAGCAGTGGTGCAGAGGAAGTAACTGTCTGATTGCTTGGTGGGGGGCAGATCTCTCAGATGAGGGGAAGCTGACAATGTGGAGGGTGTCCGCGGGGGTTCTGAAGGGGAGGGTTGGAGCTGAGGGACCCAGAGGAACACAGGCAGTGTGTTGGCAAAGGCCCGGGAGAGGCAGAGCACACTGCACAGGTGCGGGGTAGGTCACAGGTGCTGGAGCTCAGGGAAATCCTCCGCTGACTTCTTCAACTTTTCGGTATAAAAGGAAGCAAGGTAACAGATAGCTAAGGGTCCAAGTAGGTGGTAGAGGAATATTGGAGATTTGCTGAAAAAGAAGACATGACACAGTGGTCTAAACTGGCGAGAATGCTCGGGCTTGGAAAGGGTCACGGGGTCCCCAGCCAGCCAGAAGGAGGGCAACCCTCTGAGCTCATGGGCAGGAGTTAAACAGAGCCCAGCTTGTCTCCAGCCACAGTCAGGTGACAGGTGCAGTGTGGATTAGGCAGGGAGCTGGCACACTGCCAACAAAGAGGACAGAGTGACACGGTCCAGGCAGCGCAGAGTCTGAGCGCAGGAGCCGTTGCTGTGATGGACCATGAAAACGGAGCTGCCAGAGAAGGGTGATGACGGGAGGAGACTGCAGGACCTGGGGAAGGCACGGCGGTCGGATCAGCACATCGGGTTGCCTGGGTCGGCAAAGTCTTGCTGGACTCATGGTACCAGAGGCGCTGAGCTGAGGTAGGAGGGGCTGAGGCTAGAGTTAGAGTCTTAAAATGGAGATGGCACCACTGTGTCCCAAGTCCTCAAATCCAATATAAGAAAGGCTTTTGACAAACGATTTTGATTAACAGGTAGAATCTCTTAACGTATGTTTTGAATAAAGTCTGTAAGAGCTTCCCCCAGGTACGTCTTCTGTTTATTGCTATTTCCTCAAACAAAGTCAGGTTAACGCAAATGTTAATATATTCCTAGGAGTTAATAATACAACCCCAAGTTTGGAAGTCACTTCAAGGAGATCTGGTCCAGGTTCCCTCCCAGTCTCCCACCAACTCTGAGCAGCCTGAGAAGGAAGCGTCACCGCTAAGGTGAGTGGGTCGTAGGCTCATTGGGTCCACAGCTCTCTGTCGGGTCATACTGCTTTTGTAAGACATTTGCATGAAGTTTAAAAACCATATGCTTTTAATCTAAGACAAAAAGAGAGACAGAGACTGGGAGACAGAGACAGGAAGACAGGGAAAGACAGAGAAATGGAGAGACAGAGACAGAGACAGACAGACTAATATTACCTGTCTGATAGTTTTTAAATTCCTTGGAGGTACAATTTTTCAGTTAGGACTTTTATCTCTGATGGTAAGAGCAGAAAATTCATGACAATATGCTGACTTGGAAATGCCTTATATTGTGCCTTTATCTCAAAATGATACCATGAATCTCACTCAGAAAAATTGTGAGCTCTGTGTCTAAAAAAGAAGAGATTAAAATTTCCAAAACTGTAATATCAACACATTTTAAAAATAGAATCCCTGTTGAAGGCTGGGACTGTTGTTTTGGCTTCATCTTTGCCCTGGCTTGAATTGTACTTGAATTCCTTGGTTGCGAAAATTTTCCTTTTGGTTTTACAGAGGTCTGGAGCAGGAGAGCTTGTTAGGGGGCTTGTTACATAGCGAACCAGCTGACTCAGGTGCTCTTGCGGGGAAGTTTGTTCTGAGGTGAAACTATTATTATAAGGTCTTATTAGGGTTTTTGGGCCTTGGGCTTTTTTGGCAAGGTTATGTGCTAAATCATTAAAAAATGGAAACTCAGGTAGAAAATCTTTCTGTTTTTTTAATGGCTGGAGACAAGCACACCAGACAGACCAGTCAGAAATCAAAGTGCAGGGAAAACCAGCTAATTTCAAGCCATGGTTGCTGTTGTAACTGTTGATTGTGCACGCACTCTGATTAAAAGCAGGTAGATTTTCAAAGCAAGTTACCTTTCTGTGAACAGGCCTGAAAGTCCCACTTTGAGGCGAGAAGGAGAACAAAGATCGATTTATTTGAAACTTGCCTCATTTGCTGTAGCAACGGACACCTGAAGAAACCTTATTAAAGAATTCTAACTGAACTGGTGAACGGGAGGGAAGGGAAGGAGAGACGTGCACTGTCAAGCTGGCATGATTCCCTCTAGTGGGAATAATGTAGGCAAGACTTAGACAGCGGGAAGAAAAAGACAAGAGGGGCTGTAACAGACTGAGTGGAGCTCACTCAAAGTACTGGAGCAAAAATGGAGCCGGAGGACGGACCTAACCAGCCGAATCCAAGGGGTGAGAGGTGGGAACTGGGACGGTCGTGGAGCCATGTGTTACCCCCGCTTCACAGCCCAGTGGGGTCTTCTGCACCCACTTTGGTTCTCCCCCTCCCCCTTTCACTTTCCACTTCCTCTTTGCCCCCTTCTCCCGTCGGGATGGGCTCATCAGCACACTGGGCTTGGCTCCTACGGTACGCATGCGCGCAGAGCAAGGATCAGGGAGGCTGCCTCCAGGCTCTCTCCCAGTCTGGACTCCTGACAGACGATATCACGCCTGAGGCCACCCGGCAAGGCAGGCTCACAGGGTACAAATCAGAAGGCCGATTTCTGTGTACGGGGGAATGGACAGAAGTGGGTCTCTGAGAAGGCTGAGCTGGGGTAGAACCCTAGGAGAGACAAGTGTAAGACACTTTATGTTGCTAGGGTGCTTTCAATAGGACATGGGCAGATATACAGTTGTACTGTGGTTCACTTTTTTGCACAGTTCTGTTCCTGTTGCCAGGTTGGGAAATGTGTCTCCTGATACATGAGAGGAGCTGGGAAATAGACAACTGCTGGCTCAGCACGGTTCTTACCAGCGCCTCTCCATTCTGCCGTAGTATCAGAATCCCTTTGGCAATGGGGCGTGAACGCACAGGCCTCACTGCTAATACACAAGGGTCTAGTTTGAGGAAACTGTAGTCCAGAAGAGTTTCAATACATTTGACCATAACGTTCATTCAGTGGGGTGTTTCTATGCTAGGAACATGATCAACTAAAAGCAAATTGGTATGTTTATGGGAGATTCCTGAATTTCATAAACCACTTTCTAGAAACTCTGCGAGTGAGTGTCTGCAGTTCTGCGTCTGTTTGGACTGGCATAGTAACAAACGTGTGAAGACACATTGTCTGTTGTGAGTCATATACTGCTCTCCAGGGCCCGCGATGTTCACACATCCTCCTTTGAGCACAGTAGGGAGGGGAGGGTATCTCCCTTTTTTCTTCATAGAATACATGTAGATTTGGAAGTGAAACTGAGGGCTCATTTCTCTTTTCCCACGTTTTTCATGCCTTTTGGCTCCCTCTATGCTTCTTGCTTTAAGAGCTACTCCATATTTTGAGATATCCTCCTCAAGCAAGACGTAAGCTGTGAAATTCTCTGTCATTCTTTGATTTTAAAACACTTGGAAGGCATTTGGTGTGTTTGCTGGTGTTTATGTGACTATATTTTTTAAAATAAAGTGCTAAATTTTATTTTCATTTAAATAACTTTAAGACATCTCTTGTTGGTTAGTTGCTAGCAGTATCTCTGTGGAGACATGAGTGGGGAGACTAATTCCACCTTTGTGGTTATTCAGTTTAGTCACCAAATTTTACTAAGATTTTCACCAATATTAATATATTCACATAGGCATTTTAATATAATCTTTCCTAGTATTGACCTGTTAGCAATAGTGAATATTTTATAGGAGAAAATGACTATAAATATGAACATGGATTTGACATAGAGTTAGAGTCTATAGAATGGAACAAAGGACTCTCATCCTTTCTCTGTTAAATCTTGGGGTATGAATATTATAAGGTTATTTCCTTATGTTTGAGAAAGAGAACTGACATTGATGGTTGATCTTTATATTGTCAGGCTAGATATCACAGGGGAAGTGAGACTGGCCAGCTAGACAGATTTTCACAGGAAAGCAATAGTTTGATCAGGTGTCTTTTGCGGAGACCAGTGATGGCAAATCTTCTGTAGAGAAGCACCCAGACTGCAACTCCAGACCCACTTATTTACTACAAAGGGGGAATAGTGCAATTCAACCTCAACACTGAGGTTTTGGTTCATAAAAGAAAACAACTCATGCATTGACATCTTTTGCCTGAAAAGTAAAACAAGAGAATTTTGCTTTTGAATGCTCCCTCCTCATCCAGAGTAGCTTTCTATCATCTTTCTCCTTTCTCTCCCTTTCTCCATCTTCAAATAAACTGTCTTCTAGTTTAAAAAAGAAAGAAGAACAAATAACTTGTGTGCTCATAGGTTCAACATCAACTTGGCCCTCTCACTAGAAAGAAAAACATTTTGATTTTTTTGCCATGTCTTCCAGGCCTTCTGAGGCACTTTGAATTTGGCTCATGTTGACAAAATGGATAACACCAAACATCTGATTGTACTGAAGGAGACATTTTATTAATTTCCAGAGAATATGTCCTTTCAGTATCCAAGTATTTGCTTCTATAATACAGGGATTCCAGTTTCTAGAGTTAAACCACCAGGAAGGACATTTTTATGAATGGAATGTTGTTTGGTGCTGGAGGAATGGAGCAAACGAAGATGGACTAGTTTGAATGACATTTCAGTGGTATTGCAGTAAATCCTGGTGAATCTTTCTTGCTTTTGGACAGCAGGTATTTCTTGTGACTCAATTTCTAGATTGAAAAATTTTTTTTTCTCCCTTATGATTCAGAGTTGGATGAACCCTGCCAAATCTTAAATTTTTGTGTTCTTTACATTCTATGTCCCAGGCAGAGTATAGCTCCTCTGATAACACATCCTTCTATGAGACTATGGCTTACAGTCTAACATGTGCTCCTGGGGTTAAGCCCTTGGCAGTCCTGACAAGATTGGAGGTTTCTAAATATCTGCTTTTTTTTTTTTTTTTTGAGACAGGGTCTCGCTTTGTAGTTCAGGCTGGCTCTGAGCTCACTATGTAGCCCAGGCAAGCCTCGAACTCGGCAATCCTCCTGTCTCCACCTCCCGAGTGCTGGGATGACAGGCATGAGCCACCACGCCCAGCTCTAAGTATCTCTTAACCAGTCACTGTTCAACCATATTTCAAGATGGTTTTCTTCCAAAGATGGTAGTACTATGTAAATAATGCAGCTGTTTCTTGGGTCTAGAATATATATCAAGAGAGTCATGCTCTCTCTTGTGGTTTTCCTGGATAATACAGTAGCTATTTTAGTGGGAAGAAGACAGAGACTCAGTGAAGTTACACAACTTACCCATAGTTGAGTACTGGATAAGGAACGAGTTGGGATTCAGAATCAATTCTGCTTAAAATCTTGTGCCCTTGTTTTACTTTCAGAAGTAATCAATGCCTAAGTTTTGAGACTTCTACTTTCCTCTTAAATCTGAATAATAGTAGAATCACTTTAGAATAAAAAGCATGTAATACAAAGTCTTCATATCAGTGTGGCACAGGTTCTATATATTATTTAGCATTCATGTAGATACAATGGAACATGCTTGACTTGCATGATTTTGTTCATTTCTTGGTACAATTAGTATGTGAAGTTAATAGTGCTATTATGGATACTGTGCATTTGAAAAAATGAGTAACAGAAATTAAATAGCTCATTAGAGTGAGATAATATATGCCTCAAACCTATCCTCTCTGACCAGCTTTGAATTCTTATCTATAAAATGTGCTGCCTCTTTAAGAGAAAGTTTATAAGTCAAAATCCAAAGATCAAATCGCCTTAACATTTTAACATTGGAGTTTCATTCAGTAAATTCTATATCTACTTTATGCCATTGTGGTGCCAGGCAGACTGCAATAATAAATAAGTCCTTTCTTGAAAAAAAAAAAAGGAATTTATAGACATGTAAGTGACATAACCATAACACGAAGTGATTAGTAAGGAGATATATGGTGCTGTGGGAATACAGATGAGGAGTAAATTAAATTTGCCTGAGGGAGGGGGATGAGAGGGCGCTGCCGGAGGAAGTGAGCCGGGATCAGTGAGGTGAGGCCTGAGGTAGAAGGAGCAGGCAGGCAGTGGGGAGGCGCCAGGAGAGAGGAATCTCCTCTTAGGCAGTGGCAGGAGGCCTGGGGGCAAGAAAGCATGCGCTTTTGCAGGAAGAATTGAGTGTTGCTGGAGAAAGCCAGAGGAGGAGCTGAGGGAGTGCTGCAAATAAGACTGGAAAGTCAGGCTGGGACCAGAATCTAAAGAGCCTCTTAGACATGGAGTTTGGGTGCTAAGGGCAACGGGGAGCCATGGAGCTTTGTAAGCTTGGTAGTGACACAATTAGCTGAGATGCGCATAGAGAAGGAGAGTTTAAGGGGAGGAAAGATTGATTTAGAAGGGAGGAGTCGCAGAAATATAGGCTGGAATAAAGGAGGTGTGTTCAGAAAAGGAGCAAAGGATCCAAGATTGCGGAAGTAGAATCCAGAGCAAGTGGTGAGAGATGGAACCGAAACTCCAGGGACAGCCTTGGCATTTCCATTTTGGCAATGGCACAAGTGGTGATGTTTTTAAGTGATAGCAATAATTTAAAATGATGAACATGTGCATTTCCATAATAGTGTTTTGTTGTTATTGACACAATCATGTTAATTTTCAAGCGTCTTTTGAAAATTACTGGTTTTCAAGTATACATTTTAATTTACATGGTCTTACTGGGTTTTCTTGCCAAAGTGTTTTTAATCCTGATACTTCTAGAAACTGATAGTTCAAATATTCAGGTTTTTATGAGTATCTCCCAGGTACCAAGCACTGTTGACCTACAACACTTCAATCTTTATGTGAAGCAAAGGCAAGACATCAGGTTGAAGGGCCTCAGTAGTGCTGTGATCACCTTATCTAAGGATCCTGCAGTGCATGCCCGAGGCATTTACGAGAGGACTGAGTCCATCCTGTGCTTCAGACTGCAGACTGGTGTCTCTAACAATAGCCTACCAACCACTCTCAGATAATTAGTAGTACTTCTCCAGACTATTTAAATCTATGACTAGGGATCTTTCTTTTCAACTTTACATAAGAATTTGCTTCCAATAATTTATTTTTCACATAGTCACTAGGTTAATCCTACTTCTTTAAGCCAGAATCAATATATAACAAAAAACTGGACTTCAGAAACTCAGAGAAAAATTCTGGCAACAAGAAAAAAAGCATTCATTTTTTGTCCTTTATTGTCTGAACTATGAACTATTTACAGATACACCGATTCAAGGTAATTTTTTTCAAGCTTGTTACATACTATATGGATTCAGAGTCAAATAGGGCAGCATTTAATGAGACAGACACTTTCTTAACAATATAGCACAGGCTTATGAAGTTATCCCAGGCACAGGATTCTAGGATGGTATGTCTGACTGATACAGTTTAATCCTGAACTATGTCACTGGTTACCTATTTCCCATGAATGGAAGGAAGCCAGGACATAAGCTCTTGACTGGCATTCAGTGTCTGTTAACATACATATTGATAGAAAGTGGACAGGCAAGATCAGAGGCAAATAAGGAAAGGCAGTGAGGATAGCCTACTCTCCCTCTGCAGGAACTGGGGGAGCCTCGCTTTTCTGACCCACAATTAAGATCATCCTCCATATCTCTTCAAAACATGGGATGTTGCATTGGCCTCATAGTGTGTGTATGTGTTTGAAGGGGACAGCAGGATCAAAGATAATAGCTCAATGCTTCTTGTTCTGAGATACAGGAAAAATACGGTTCAGGGATATTTCTTACACTCTTGGGCTGATTATCACTAAGGTTCTGAGAAAAATGTTGAGATCTTAGACTATTTTTCAAAATAAGTTTTATTGCAGTGGAGTTAACATTGATATGCTAACTCATCCACTTATAGTGTTCAACATAATGGTGTTTAGTATATTCACAGATATGGGCAACTATTACCTTTAGTTTTCAAACATTCAATTTCTTCAAAAAAAGACTCTCTGAGGGGCCAGAGATTTAGTTCAGTGGTTCCAGCACCTGCCTAGCAAGCGCAAGGTCCCTGGTTCCATCCCTGGTAACCACATACAACAATACTGGGCATGGTGAATCATGTCCACCAGCAATCAGTACCACACACCACAATGCCGGGTGTGGTGGCCTCCTGAGTGCTGGGTTTATATGCCTATAAACCCAGCACTCAGGAGGCGGAGTCAGGAGGATTGCTGAGTTCAAGGCTTGCCTGGGCTACATAGTGAGCTCAGGGCCAGCCTGAACTATAAAGTGAAACCCTGCCTCAAAAACAAAAAGCAAAAAACCTCTCTGAGCTAGCGTGGTAGTTCACATACATGGTCCCAGTTCTTGGGGAGCACAGGCAGGAAGACAGCAAGTATAAACCCAGCCTAACCAATGATTTTATCTGATCATACTCAGCAGGCAACTTAAGACTTAGGGAAACCTTCTCTCAAAAGTAATAAATAAAAACAGGACTGGGGTTATAGCTCAGTGTGAGAGCCCTAAATTCAATTTCTGGTACTGCAAAGAAAGAAAAATTCTTTACTCCTTAGCTGTAGTGCCTTATTCCTTCTACACTTATTCCCAAATCCTAAGCACCTACTAGTTTTTCTGTCTCTATAGGTTATCTATTCTATGCACTTCATAGAGATTAGATATTATGTGGTATTTTGTGACTAACTTCTATCACTTAATGTTTTCTAAGATACAGCATGTACCAGTACTTCATCTTTTTTGTATAATTATACCACCTTTTATTCATTCACTAGTTGATGGGCATTTGGATAGTTTCCAGTATTTATTGAGGGTAAATAATATTGCTAGAACATTTATGTACAAGTTCTTGAATGAATGTGTATTTTCATTTCTCTTGGATATAAGATATATCCAAGAGATATAGATAAGAGATATAGGATATAAGTCCTGTAAGTGGAATTTCTGGACTGTATTTTGCTATCTGAAGATATGGCAGCATTTTGTAAAGTAACAGCACTACTTAACATTCCCACCAGCAGTGTATAAATATTCTCATACCTTCCCACACTCACCAGCATTTATAATTATCTGACTTCATAATTACGGCCCATCTAGTTGGTATGAAGTACTTACTGTCTCACTGCAGTTTCAATTTTCATTGCCCTGACTGCTGATGATATCAAACAATGTTTCATGTGCTTATTGGTCATTGGGTATCTTTTTTGGAAAGATGTCTGCCAATTTTAAATTGGTCTATTTATCTTTTTTATTTTTAATACAGAAATATTTTTATCTTCTAGATGTAATCTAAATTCTAGGTTATTTTATGGTCTAGATCTCTTAGCAGATATTTCTGTGTAGATCTGGGTGTTGTCAAGTTTCCTTGGGATGGCAGTAGCTTTTCCATGGTTCTCTATTTTCTCTGATCATAGCTGGGTGTCACGCTTTGCTCACTGCAGGCTGTTCCTTCACTGTTTTCATCAGTGTTCTGGGGCATAAATTTCTCTACAGATTGATTCAGTCAAATCTGGGGTCCTGTATCAGGCAGCTTTCCCATCACTGGACAAAATGCTTACTTTAAAGGCAGAGAGGTTAATTTGACTCAAGATCTCAGGGGTTTCAACCCACGATTGTCTTGTTCCAAGGGAGGAGCATTATGGTCATGGTGGAGCAGAGCTGCTCAGTTCATGGCAGCAAAGAAGCAAAGCAAGACACAGGCCAGAGAGGAAGGAGTAAAATACAGCATCGAAGGGAACAAGACGTAAGACCCAAGGTCGTGCTACCATGATCCACTGACACACATCCAGAGATGGACTCCATCAGTCTCCTTAGCTGAGGGTCAGTTAGCTGCTCATGGGGAAATGAATCCAGAGAACCAATTCTCTGGGGAGCCTTTTTGAGCAGGAATGCCAGTGGTTTTCTTCTCCAATTAAAGGTTGATAGTTCTGTACTTTTGAACCTGTGATAGGATCTACCAGAGTCCCTTGGGAAGCTCTTGAGCCAATCAAGGTAATAAAATCAATCTTATCTGACTTGTCAACAAGTCCCAGGAGTTGCCCAAGGGGGACTGTGGAAGGACTCTGAGATTCTCTCAAAGTGTCTTTCTTTTTATACCTGTGCAAGTACTTAATTTCTTTTCAATGGCATTAATACTTTCACCAGTCTCTTCTCCTTTGTCTCTAACTTCATTATTCTTCCTGAATTGAAATTTTTTTCAATTCTGCTTTTAGCCTCAAATTACTACAAATTTGGCTAAAAAAAAAATCCAGCTGTATCTATGTCACAGCCTAAATATTGGGCTGCCTTTGAATTTCTTTTACCAAATCAGTTAGTCCACCACCCTTAACCTCAGGGTCCTACAAAAAATCTCAGGATATGGAAAAAATATAGGAACAAAAATGTTTTGGGGGAGCAGAGTGTAACATATATGTCCTTTAGTCGAATTGCCAGTGAAGTCCTTGTTGCCACCTAGAACCATTTGAGTCTGGAGCTTTATTGTCCATACTCCTTTCAGCATGCTGGTCTTCTGAGCTCTGATCTGAATCACATACTATGCTCTGCTTATAGCCTTCTAAGTCTTATCTAGCCCACATCTCCAAACCTTTTCAAACTTTTCCTGCAAGCCAGTTCAAAGGGCTTTCAAACCACACACTCCAATAAAGTCAGCAATAACCTCACTTTTCCTGTACTAATTTTTCACATGAGTCAGCTTTCCTATTGCTGTGGTATAATATCCATATCTGCAATTTATAGGAGAGATTAATCTGGCTTGTGTTTTAAGGTTATTCAGCCCATGATCAGCTGGGTCCAAGGTATAAACATTGTGGTAAAAGGGTATGGATGAGCATTACTGTTTGGAGAAGAAAGAACAAAGACCAGATAAAGTACCCAAGGTCATGGCTCCATGACCCCCACATACATACCCAGAATTGTGTCCATCGGTCTCCTAGGTGACACCCAAGCCAATCCAGTGGACTTAATCAAGCTCAACTGTCAAGTTCCTTTGAAGGGAAAGTCCTTGTATCAGGCTTTGAAATTGGTTCTGATTTTAGAAGGTTTCCCTTTAACTGGCTCCTCCAGCAAAGTAGCAGACCTATATTTTTGCCTCTATTTCCTATGAATTTATGCCTCTCTGTAACTGCCTTTCATCGCAATCTCTACTACTACTGAGAGCATGTTTAGGTTTGAACTTTCCCACCTTCTTAGCAAGTGGAGCCACTTCCTTTGAGAAGAGATTAGAAGCTCTCTGCTTTATGGCTTGTTTTTCCCTCTAGGAAAGATTTCTAAAACTGAGGTTGGGGCTTCTCTCTTAGGTTCTTCCTCAGAAGTGTACTTCACTCTTGATCGCATCCCCACTTTGAGCGTCAAGCCTTTGGAACAGGGGAGAACAGTAGTTTCTCCTACACTTCTATGCAGAGCTATGCTCAAGACAAGGCCTCTGGCTCACAAGTGCTGGCAGGACAGAAGGAGCTCCCAGCTTGGTCTGCACAGGAACTTAGACTTGGGAACTGGTGACTGGGAGCAGGGTGAGACTGCTGACGTGTTACCCTCTCTGGAAAGGCAGGCGTTTGACTAGGAACAGAGATGAAGGAAGGGCATGGGCTCTGTTTTCTTGGCGCTACCAGCGTGGAGCTCACTCTTGTGACTGAGCTGGTAGAGCATCTTCATTTGCTGCACAGCCTTAGAGCTGTTATCAGGAACTTTAAGCACTTTTTTCTCACGTTTTAATGGGGAGCAGGTTTGAAGAGAGAGGTCTTGATTTTGTCATGCTAGGAGTGGAGTACCGTTATAGAACATCATCTCTCAAACTTTTTAGAATTAGTGAAATATAATTGCTGGGAGTTAACTAGAAACAATACCATATCTCCATGTTTTAGCCTATACCTTTCAGTCATGATGTTTAGTAAAATATAAGACTTCTTTTTTATATTTAAATGTTCTTACCTAAATAAAAGTTATATTGGCTATTTAATAGCACTCTTACCCCTCCAATTATTCCTTTTGAACCCCAAATCACCCTCTTCATTTTTTTCCTCATGGATTAAACCCAGGAGCTTTGCATGAGCTATGTCTTGTACCCTTTCTGAGTTTTTCTTTAGAGATGGGGCCTAAATTGCCAAGCCTGTCCTCAAACTTTGAATCCTCCTGCCTCAGCCTCCAATAATTCTGGGATTATGGGTGTAAGCCATCACGCTGGGTCTCTTGGACTCATTTTCTACCTACTATAGTCAATAAGCTAGAAGTGGTCACCTATTGTAAAAGTGGTCAGTCAGCCTTCTCGGGATATTTTGGATAACCAGAGAGTCTGCAGTAGTAAATTCCATCACAGTCAAACTTCCTTCTTCATTTTGTGAGGCCTTCAAGCCTTTCTGCCTGCCTCACAGTCCAGAAGAGGATTCCAGAAGGAAATCACTTGTGTTCAGAGGGTGCTCCATGTTCTCTACAGTCTTGTGTTATTCCCTTGCTCAGCAGAATCCCTATTCCATGGTAGTTTTCAGCTTGTCCAAAGATCTGAGCAAAGGGCCAGCTTCAGACACACAACTCAGCCAGGCAGACTGTGCCCTATGCAAAGAAGGATTCTGCTTTAGTTTATTACTCTGCTGTTACTTTTTGGAAATACTTAATAATTTTGAGCAAAGAACCTACATTTCCTTTTGCACTGGCCCTGCTGAACAAGAGGTCACCATAGCCTGCAGCTGCCCCTTGTGACCAAATGGTGGACACATAATGGTTTGTCCCACTGGGGCTCCTTCAGCAGTGTAGGTGGCCCCAGAAGCATGTCCTGTTTTTCTGAGGAACGAACATGTTTAGGTCAGTTGGGCCACTGGCACATTGAGAACTAGCTCTGTTGAGGTCTCCGCCCATCCATAGTTGCCACCATTCCATCTAAAACTGATTTAACAGATACTCATTAAGTATCTAGTTCCAGCACTATCACATGGTAGTCATAGCAAATAGACTAAATATTCTTAAAAGGAATTAAATGACAGCTATATGATAAAATTATGAGTACTTTTTCAAATTACTGTCTCTAGGAACATATGCACCCCACAAGATGTCAATAGATGCATCAAAGAAAATCTTTTTTTAAAAAATTTCATTTTCAGGGCCAGAGGGTTAGCTCAGTGGTTCCGGTGCCTGCCTTGCAAGTGCAAGGCCCTGAGTTCGATCCCGGTAACCACATACAATGCTGGGCGTGGTGACTCACACCCACCAGCCATCAATACCACATACCACAATGCCAGGTGTGGTGGCTCACGCCTGTAATCCCAGCACTCGGGAGGCAGAGGCAGGAGGATTGCTGAGTTCGAGGCTTGCCTGGGCTACACAGTGAGCTCAGGGCCAGCCTGAACTACAAAGCAAGACCCTGTCTCAAAAAATTTTTTTTTCATTTTCTTTTTATTTGTACATTTTATATACACATCGTGATCACAACAGACAAGTTTACAAATCATTGAGTTATTCAGTTGTTCACTGGATGTTTTCATGGAAACTTGTGTAACTATATTGTCAGTCTCTTCAGGTGAGTCAATACTGTTTCATTAAAAACATCACCCTCACAATTCTTTTAAAGTGCTACTATTAAACTAATTAAGTTTCAAAACCAATACCATCTGGCAGCTCTCTGCCAGGTGATTCTCTTCTTTTAGTCAGTATGCTGGCCCTGGATGCCCCAGAGGAGAGGATAAAAAAATTTAAGTACCGGGGCAAAGATGCAACTGTGAGGCGAGAACAGAGGGCCGCACTCAGCGTGGAGCTCCGGAAGGCCAGGAGGGACGAGCAGGTTCTGAAGAGGAGAAATATCAGCAAGCCCCCCCATGACCCCACTTCCAGAGGGGTCAGTCTCACACTGGATGAAATAGTCAGGGGTGTGAACAGCCCAGATCTGGCCGAGTGCTTCCAGGCCACCCAGGCAATCAGGAAAATGCTGTCTCGGGAAAAGACCTGTTCTTTGAAGACAGTTGTGGACTCCGGGGTCATCCCCAGGCTGGTGGTGTTTCTCAGGTCTTCCCACCACCCCTGTCTGCAGCTGGAGGCGGCCTGGGCTCTGACCAACATTGCTTCCGGGACGTCAGGGGAGACCAGCATGGTCGTGAAGGGGGGCGCCATTCCAGCCCTGGTCGAGCTCCTGTCTTCCCCCAACATGACTGTGTGCGAGCAGGCAGTGTGGGCCCTCAGCAACATAGCCGGTGACGGCCCGGGCTTCAGGGACGCTGTGATCTCCAGCAATGTCATCCCTCGTCTCACGGCCCTGGTCTCTTCCACCATACCGGTCACCTTCCTACGGAACGTCACGTGGGCCTTGTCCAACCTGTGCCGAGGCAAGTACCCGTCCCCGGCCGAGGGGGCGGTGAGGCAGATGCTGCCCAGCCTCTCCCGCCTCCTCCAGCACCAGGACCCCGAGATCCTCTCGGACGCCTGCTGGGCCCTGTCCTACCTCACCGACGCCTGCAGCGAGCGCATCGACCTCGTGGTCGACACCGGGGTCCTGCCCAGGCTGGTGGAGCTCATGAGCAGCGCGGAACTCATGGTCCTGATCCCTTCTCTCCGCACGGTGGGCAACGTCGTCATGGGAACTGACCGCCAGACCCAGCTGGCCATCGACGCGGGCATGCTGAAGGCGCTGCCCCAGCTCCTGCAGCACCCCAAGTCCTCCGTCCAGAAGGAGGCGACCTGGGCCCTGAGCAACGTGGCCGCCGGACCCCACCAGCACATCCAGGAGCTGATCGCGCATAATCTGCTGCTTCCTCTGGTGTCTCTGCTGAGAAGCGGAGAGTACAAGGTGCAGAGGGAAGCCGTGTGGGCGGTGTCCAACTTCACCACCGGGGCCTCCGCCGACCAGCTGTTCCAGCTCGTTCACTCCGGAGTCCTGGGGCCGCTCTTGAATCTGCTCGCTGTCCCGGATGCGAAGGTCACCCTCATCATCCTCAGAGTCCTCTCTCATCTCCTCCAGGCTGCGCGGAAGCCGCGGGATAAGGAGAGCTTGTGTCTTCTGTTGGAAGAACTCGGAGCGATCGACAGAGTGGAGGCTTTACTGCTGCACGAGAACTGTCAGATTAGCTGGGCTGCTCTGAAAATCGTCGAGAACCACTTCGGGGAGGAAGAAGATACCGACGGAGAGAGCTCCAGCGCAAAGCCCAGATGCGAATGCATGGATTTCTTCCCAAGAGACTAGCGGAGGATCCACAGCTACATCCTTTAGGAAGCAGCGTCGCTATTTCTTAGCTGATCACAAATATAAGGTTTTTAAAATTTAATAAAATGTTGAGCACTTTCAAAAAAAATACCATTTGTTGGTCGATTACTTCTTGCCAGGTATTCACATTGCTGTTCCTCCAACAGGGAAAGTATTTTCCCGAGTAAAGTAACTCCTAAGTGAAACTCAGTTCTGATGTTTTCCTACTAGTGGTTCACAATGGAATTGGTGAGTGGTTTTTCTCTTCGGTCACCTTGAATGAATTTTTAGAAAACAGGTTTAGACTCAGCCTAAATAGACGAGTTTGGAAAATAAACGTTGTTTTAACAACATTTCATGGTCCTCAGAGAGTTCCAGAATTTGACCACGTAGTTCATACTTATGTCTGAACTCAGAGAAGAATTTCAGAATGGTACGGTCACATCTTTTTCAGATTTTTGTCATGGTTATGCAGTCTTACCCATTGTTCTTTACATATCAGATGGTAAGATTTGATTTTTAGTGGTGTCTAAGGCACTTTTGCAGGAATTTGCTCTTGGAAAAGCTTGTTAATTTGAAAGTTAATTTAAACATTCTTATCTTGGACATTAATACCTAGAGACTACTGGTTGGAAATGACCACAGGAATTCTTTCCAATTACTTTTCATTGGTTACCTGAGACCTATCTAGGAAGAAGAATTTGCCCATGGCTATGTGGCAAATTATGATAAAGCTAGGAATTAGTCTAAAATGGTTCCCTATTTCTGTGTGATCAGAAATATCTCATATTAAGTAAATGATAAAACCGTTAAACATTTATACTAAAAATCTTTCACATTATCTCCCAGTATGCTAGTGTTTTACACAATAGATGGGGAAATGGTAAATGAGAAACTAGTGTAAACCCTCATTTAAAAGAAATCCAAGACATGTAGAAGCGATACTAGATGATAATTTATAAGTGGGTGGAATCTGTGATATGAATATTCAGTAATGTATAACATGGTAAACACTATGTGACTGGAAGAGCCTTCAGCACCGAGATAGGTCACTGGGACCTCAGTAGCAGGCCGAACAGAGGAAAGAAGGGTCGGAGGAATTAGTACCAGGATAGGTAGCTGGCGTAGCCCTTCAGAACGTATCTACAACATCAAGAGAGTCTTGGTTCAAAACGGCCTGCATGTTAATGGAGGGTGCCCATAGGAAAAAGCACAGAGACACAGCTTTCTGACCAAAATGGGGAGGACACAGTTTCTAATGCTATATTTTAGAATATGGCCCAAGACAATGGCCGGGACTGTGCTCAGGGACATTTCTGGGTTGCATGACTTGATGAGCTCAAGTCTCTCTTTCTGGGAAAGAACCCACTTCCTCACCTGTCCCACTCCTGTCTCTTGTCTCACAGACTGATGCTGAGGCTGGTCCTGCCTTTGTGATACCATGCTCTCTACCTTTTTGTGTCAGTGTCTTTACCTCACTAGACAAGTGTGACAATGGGAAAGTTAAGACACACAAAACATTGTTTTGGTATCAAAACCTACACCTTCAGCTTTTTCTAATTAAAGTAAACTGCATAGGAGTTTATTAATTGGGCGGTTTACTTTTTATCTTTTACCATGGAGATAAGTTTTGGTCTTCATCCAAGCAGAGTGGAACTAATTTTAGATCAAAAGTAGATTAAAATTGAAACTAAACTGATTAAATTTGATTAAGCTAACTTAAACATGGATTAATTTAATTTCTCCCTAAAGAGAATTCACTACCAAGGAATACAATTTTTTTTTCTTTTAGGATTAGCTTTGGATAACTGCAAAACGTTGTCATCTCTGTATTATTTTCACTTGGCCCTCCCCCTCTAAGGAACCCAGTTTTTCTCCCTTTGGGTTACTTCTCCCAGTTGAGAATACATACTTCTAGAGTGTTTCATTCCATGACATGTGGCATCTGGTTTCACCTCTTAATTTAGACAGCAGGTCACAGAATGATTTAAAGGATTAACTTTGATGTTGGATTCACCACAGAGCATTCTCAAAGGGACAGGTATTTTCCAAGTTTCTGCTGAACTTCACGAGTGCACTCAGTCAGTTCACGCCCACCTTCACTAGGTAATTACATTGTGCTGTACTCTAGAGGGAGTGGAGATATAAAGATGCCTCCTGGGAGATGCATCCATAAAAGCTGACACCTATAAGAAGGTATTTTCTGCCCAGTGCAGTGATAAGCAGCATCAGAGGAGGATTGACTGGGGCTTCCTTATAGCAGATGGGGCAGGAGAGTTGTTAAGTGCTGATTTTTGGAGGGTTTACACCATGAACAGCACCCAGAATATTTTTCTCATGGACTCATGGTCCAGTTCCTCTCTCCTGATCCCACCTCTGAGATTAGGAAGGGAGAGATTCTAGTTTGCAAGGCAAGAGGAATAAAGTGAGTTGGTTTTAATATATTTGATTCTGAGTTGAATTATTCATCTCTCTCTCTCTCTCTCTCTTACACACACATTCTCACAAGCATAAACATTCACAGACAGAACATCCTCTATTTCAAGCCTGCTATCTCTATACTCACCCCCCACCTAACTGCTATTAACAATCTTACATACATCTTTATATATTTTGGTTACTATAAACAATCCTGCAACAAATTCCCTTGTGCATAGTTTTTTTTTAAGTGTTGCTTTTCTAATAATAAAATACTTGATGTCTGATTGTTGAAGTTTTGAAAAATAAAAACTAATAAAATGACACAAAAGGGTTAACCATATCCTACTTTACAGAAACAGACACTTTACATATTTTTGTGACTATTTCAAGTTTCTGCTATACAGTGATACTTGTGTATTCCCATATGTGCATGCATGCACATTACAACATTTGTATCAATGTCCTTTGTAACTTTTTACTGTCAGTTAATATAGTGTCAGTATTGTACCTTTTCACTAAATAGTCTCCATGAAAACCATGCTGTAAAATATATACTATAGTGTAAGTACTTTATGGGTACACATTTACATAATGCATATAGATGATTGAACATCCTATTCAGTAAAGTGACTTTTCATTAGACATCTTGAACAAGTTAAATTATATAAACCTAGTTTTAGGGCTTGGGATTTACCTTAATGGGGCTGTGTCTATCTTCCAAGCACAAGGTCCTGAGTTTGAGCCCCAGTCCTAAAAACAAAACAAAACAAAACAAAAAACATTTCAAAATGTCTGTATGGTAATTGGTTATTAATGAATCTCTTCCCAATTGATTGTCAGAAGTAAGCCAATGGAGAAGCACTTTAACTATAAAAATTCTTTTTCATGACAAAGAATGTCAAATGAATAACTGATAAAATGTCTTTGAGCATGATGACACTTCATGTGACATAATCATTCCTGTAATACTTGTTTCTGACAAATCCCATGCCTCATAGAAGCTAAATGAGATACAATTTTCATTAAATGATATTTTTAAATGATCAAAACAGATCACATTATATGGATAGTTGGGATATAGAGCAAGTATAACCAATAAATACTATCTTGCTTTTAACAAGTCATGATGAAAAGTTTCTGCATTTCAACTTTTAGTCAGTTGCCATAGGTAAGGCTTAAGCCACATTTTCCTGACACGACAGGTGCTTGTGTCTCTCGTCATTATAAGCAAATGAAAAAGACGAGGGCAACTGAACACCCCCAGTGAGAAGCTTAGTGTCATAATGACAGGGCAGCCTGGTACCGAGTTCTGCTCTCTGTTGGCAGTCAATAAATTCTTGCTGATTACAGACTGTTAGAAATTTTTAAAGCTTTTACAGAGAGATGAGGGGCACAGAAAATGGTTCTGGGGCAAATGGTTCTCCAAAGGGCTACTTCTGATGAGCAAAACCGGAAATGACAGCAAAGGAGGGTTTCCCAACCCGAACTCATCTCCACCCAGCCAAGGCCTGGAAACCCCTCACCATGAATAGGAAACTGGTCGAAGGACACTGAACACAGTATGCTGTCTTTAAATTGCATACTTGCTCAGTGACTTATTCAAATCACTCCACCAGTATGGCATTGCACAAGGGTATGCGGTCTAGAATCTAGTCATATTTGTAGTTTCGTTAAAGAAAGCCAAGGTTCCCTTTCTCCTTTAACGAAGTGCTGCAATCCTAGGGAGTCAGCTATAGGATTGCAGGTGATAAACTAGAGTAGGAACATTATTTAAGGTACATCGTTTCACCAGGTTTTCTGTATAGTTTTTACATAAGTGAAACACTTTTTATAAAGTCACTAGTGTATGTTTTACTGGCTTACAAATAAAGGCTTCTACAAGCATTTAATTATAAGCCATTCTACTTACTGAAGATTTATGTACAATTTTGCTTCCAAAGTCAAATCACCAAAACTGCATATTTATACAAAAGCATCTCTGTACAAATTGAGGATGCAAATAAGGAGAGGTGGCTTCCAAGCTGGTGACATTTTCAGAGGAATAAATTGCTATGCTGGTATATAAAAGGCAGAGATCATTGATGAACGGTTTTCTTAATTATGATGACTGTGAAAAAGAAAGGCTAGCGAAAAGTACTCTCTCCAGGTTTACGAAAAAAATTACCCCCCCACTCCAGTAAAAGTAGAGACACTTTAGATTTTAGGACCCTCATGGCTCCTAAACCTAAGTGCTGCTTGAAAAATGGCCCTTTCAGCTCTTAGCCAGCAGCTACAGCTCAAATCCACAGGGAGACTGTGATCAACTCTGCTTTAAATGGCAGTTTGCCATTTCAGAACATTGTAGCTCTTTGCAAGAAAAAACTAGTGAGCCATTTAATGCACTTCATTGGAATTGAATGTGGGTTAAGGAAAAATTTAACTAGGAGGAGCAAAAATCCTAATTCCTGTTTTAAAACTCTTTCAACATTTGGTCAAAATGGAGTCTGTAGTCAGAGTACCCAGAGTAGCAGTTTCAACGGAATAACATTTGAGAAGTCCTTTCCTGCCATGTGAATACAGAGACCATTTTCTCACATGGTTCTGGACACATCGAGAGTAACAGATAGCCAAGGAGTGAATATTCCAAAATGGTACAGTTTGTAACCTTTGGAAATAAAACATTTCACCAAACCTCAAATTTCTTCTATCAGGTTTGTGCTGTGCAAATGCCTACTTCTTTGCATAGATATGTTGTCATCAAAGGAAGGTTCCTAAAGGTAAAAGCACACTCAGACAGGTGAGCATTCATAAAAGGAAAGAGTCAGGTCATTTAGGATTTTATCCCAAGTCTGTGACTGTCAAGGTCACATAATAAAATGTGATCAGAGACTCAGTGGATCAAGATATTCCAAATGCAAATACCCTAAATGCATAGGGAATATTTTTATAAGTGTATCCATTTTGTAGAATGTTAGTATTCAACATGTGTTTGTTGAATACTTACACTGTGCCAGGTTATGTACTTAGGCTGAGATGATACGAGACTGAGCAGAATTAGAGAAATGTGAAGGAGAGACATTGTTTCTTTGTTTCCAGTAAGTTTAAATTATAGTGGTAAGGACACCAACAGATTTTGGTTTCCATATTCCATTCTCTTAATCAGGGCTCTGCTGACATAATGTCAGACTGTATGTACGGGGTAAGGAAAAGTACAAGAGCAGGTATGCTTTGAAGGGCAGAGGAACTATTTTGAAGAGGACCCCATAAGCTAAACAGGATACTTCAAGAATGAAAGAAATAAAGGAAAGAAGAAAGTATAAATAACAATAAAGTGAATGTAATACACATGGATATTAAAAAAGAGAGGGGGATAAGAGAAGCTCTTCTGTACATAAGAACATAAAAGAGATCATTTAAAATTGTTCTTCAAAAGTATACCAATTGGTTCAGATGAAGATTATGAGATATTACAATCAGGTAAGACAGTACGAGATAGGGGTCACACAGTCTTGGGATATTACTCATGGATGTATTACAGATTAAATAGAAATGAGAAATTTTCCTTCAGAGTTGAAAATTTTGTAGCATTAAAGAGATCTATTTTATGTTTTCCCCATCACAGATCATGGGATGAACTCACATGCACACTCTGATGGGATGTGATACAAAGTACATGCCACCTCCCCTAACATTCTCCAGGAAAGTAACCCCCAAATAAACATGCAGCCAGAATCAGAAAACATCAGATTGCAAAATGTTTTTCCTCTGCAATGAAACTGGCTGTATTCTTAAAAAATACCAGTGTCATGAAAGGTAACAGAAGACAGCAGGCCCGACCTGAGTTAAACGAGACTAAAAGCACATCTGCCACCAAATGTCACATCCTGGCCTGCAATGTAGACATCACACACATGTCTGTGAGAGAATGCATAACCAAGATAAATATAAAGGACAGTTGAGGAAATTTGAAAATTGGCTCAGAAAATGTCTATGACAAAAACCTTTTTTTTCTAGTTTTTATTTTTTAATTGAATTCTTTATTGGTACATTTTATATAGATCTGGTTTTTATTTTTTACTAGTGTAGTTGCAGAATAGAGTGATTATGTTCTGGGGGGGGGAGTTGATACATGTGCATAAGAGATCTCAACTTTTCTCATTCCTTTTTCCTCCCTTCTGTCCCAACTCTCCATTTCTTGATCCTCTTCCCATTGGAAGAAGACCTATTTCCTATCATCTTTTATTTTGTTCTTTATTTCTATTTTGGGTTTCCTCTACAAAATAAACAATATGATATTTAAGCTTGTGTGTTTTCTTTATTTCACTTAACATGTTTCCAAGGTACTTACATTTTCATATAAGTGACACATTTATGTGTATGACCGAGTAGCACTCAATTGTATACAAATACCACATTTTCTTAATCCATTCATCTATTGATGGGCAAATAGGCTGTTTTCAAGATTTAACTATTGTGAATTGTGCTGTTAGAAACACGAAATTCAGGTATCACTCTAATATGATGTCTCTAACTCTTTGGGAAAAATGCCTAGAAGGGGAATACCTGGGTCAAGTAGAATTTCCAGTTTTAAGTTTTTGAGGAATGTTCATACTGATTTCTATAATGGCTGTACTAGTTCACATACCCATCAATAGTGTAAAATTGTACCTTTTTTCCCACAGCCTTGCCTGAATTTGTTATTACAGCCTTGGTTTGTGACAGTAATTTGTTTTATCATAGCCTAAAACACTTATAATCAAAGCAATGAGACAGAGAGAGAGAGAGAGAGAGAATGAGAGACAGAGAGAAGTAGAAGAGAGATAGAGACATAGAAAGAGAGACAGAGAGAGAGAGACAAAGAAAGAGAGAGACAGAGAGAGAATATTACTAGTTGTAATCGTGTGACATTCAATGTGATATTTTACTTGTACTTCAAGAAATCACTCATTTTTCAAGTTAAAATTTCTTGGACATGTTTGGTCATCTTGTGAACACTCTCAGACCAAGTTACTCCCAATCCAAGATTTGACTGTATTTGAGCTAGCAAATTTGAATTGATAGCAATTATTTTTTGGAGTAAGATGGAATCTCAGTGTTGTTTTAATATGCATTTCCCTAATGGCCAATCAGATGTGGAACAGTTTTTCATGTGTTCATTGGACATTTATACTTCTGAAAAGTATTCATTTTAGTTGTCCATTTTTACTGGGTCTTTTACTTTGGGTGTGGTCTAATATTTTTGTGTTCTTTACACATTCTAGATTTTAGGCTCTAAGAAATAGATGACAATTTTTTTTCTATTCTGCAGGTTGTCTTTTCACTCTGTTGGTTGTTTCCTTGGCTATGCCAAGGAAATAATTTGATAGTATTTCATTTATTGATTTTTGGTACTATTTATTGTATAATTAGGGTTTTGTTCAGAAAGTTCTTATCTTTCCCCATGTTGTCAAGATTTTTACCTACTTTATTTTCTAGCAGATTGTTTCTGATTGATTCTACTCCCATATTAGAGCTTCTTCCTTTACACACTTTGTGGGAAATTATAACATTTGGCAAAATTAGAAACACAACTAAAAGAAATTGTAAAGATACTATCTGTTCTAATGTCCTAACTAGCAGAAGAGGTCTATAAAAGCATGACTAGTAATTTCTTATTCTCCCCTTTGTCTCTCTGAGATTGATTCTTGCTTGCATTTGTTCACATGGCTAATGTCCATTGTGGGCCAGACCACTGTGCTTGAAATTGGGAGCCAGGGACAGCAACATGGTGTCCTGGCTGTCTGGGACACAACCCTAGTGAAAGAATGACCAGTTCCTTTGAGAAGTGTTATAAGCACATGTTAATATTTAGCCAGTTGACCCAAACTTGCTTGTGTTTTTTTAGAGATCATACTTTCATAAATTTTTTAAACATAAATAATTGTTTTCTGAAGAACTATATTATGAATGTTGTCTATACAGGGAATGCATATGGAAGCATGGTGTTCATTAGAAATCACTGGGTGCTAGCCTTGATTTCCACTGAGATGAAAATCATGGTTGAACTTGACTGTATAGGAAGGTTTATCCTACCTGTAGAAATCTTTATCAAATTCTCTTATCTGGTGGTTGTGGAGACATATTCCTGTAATCTCAGCCACTCAGGTGGCTGAAGCAGGACAATCCAAAGTTTGAACCAGCTTGGGCAACTTAACAAGACAAAAATCATAATAAATGTAATAAACATTCAACTCTTTGATCATAAGTACCATCTTAAAAACCGGAAGTAACTTATTAAAGAAAGACTTTGTTTACTGGGAAATGAGAAGCAAATATGTCTAAAATTTTTAGCACCAAACCCTCCATGGAATGTTGCTTCAAGAGAACAGGGATGCAACTAAGCCACGTGAATGAAATGAAGTGACTGAGAAGACTGTGTTGTTTGCATTATGTGTCACCTATTGGCGAGATAGTTGTTGTAACACTTTTAGATGTCCAAGCTGGTATTCATTGAATTAATTTAGTAAAGTTTATTTAGCACCTGCAGAGATACTGCTCTAAATTCTAAGAAAACAAAGACAAATATGACTCATTCTTACTTAGTCTTTGAAAGAACTTATAGACTGGTGAGATGAGGGGAAAGGACACAAAACAAAGAGAAAACAATCTATAATGGAGATATATTTTAAGGAATTATCTTAAAGGAAATCATATACTAGAAGTATTATATAGATGAGGGGGAAGAATTATCAGAGTAAGGAGGAGGTAGCAGGAGGGATGTTGGATGTTTTAGGTGTGTTGTGTGCAGTGGGATAAAGGACTAGAAGGAGCAGAGTAGTTGAAGCCAGAAGTGTAGATAGAAGTTCAGTTGCAGACGGTGAGGGCCAACATATTGTGTCATTATATGATGAGGGAAAGAGAAATTCTAGCAAGTAGGTGTTCAGTCAGAATTGTGTTTTGTTACTTTGGCAATTATGACACTACCAGATGGGGAAGAAGAGGGTCCAGAAGAGTTCCCGATAACACAGAGTCCAGAGAAGAATTAGTAACAGTTCTATAGTCAGGAATGAATCTGTAAAGAATGGGTTTCTCATCTGAGAGTCACTGAGAGTAGCACCAAGTGAGCATGGGAGTACAGGATAAAAGTAAGCTTAAGCCAAAATAGAAGTTCACAAAAATTTTAGTTCAGCTGCTAGGTGGTCAGATACATAAGACTTTAGAACTAGGGAGTAGTTTTCCCTAAAGAGATGTGGACATACAGAATATCAAAGTATAACCTGTGTTAATAGTTGTAAGGATGAGAGTAGATAAAATGACCTGAAGAGTATACAAAGAACTGGAGATGAATGAAACCCTCCTTTAAAGAATAGATGAAGGAAACCGAGGCTCCAGAGTGAGGAGCCTGAACCAGAAGAGCACCTGAAATGCCCTCACTTCTTTCTCTCTGTGAACCCAACTGAGAGTCTTAATCTGCTAGGACTCACCTGGGATCCTCTGTATTGTTCAGAGTTAGATGGTCACCATGGATTCACCACCACAGCATAGTCTTAGAGCTGTCTGTTCAGAGAGCTGATGAATTAGAAAGAGCATTGGAACTGGCAAACCTGAGATTGACTACTTATTCTTTAATTTACTTTATGATCTAATTTTGAGATTTAGTTTTCCCTCTATAAAATGGAGAATGGGACTGTGTGTAATGCTTGCTAATCTTATTTCATGGGTTGTTGATAGATAATATGTTTGATCATGAGTAGTAAAATACAAAGTGCATTAGGAATGATGACTCTACTATTATATTTGGCACCATATAGCATATACCTTTGTCTATATTCAAAAACTGGAATAGAAAGAGAATATGGCTAGCATGGTTTATATCTAGATATTCCCATAGAGTCTCCTGCACTCAGAGGTGGAGCTTTGGAAGGCTGTTAGATTATGAGGGCAATAAAGGTGATTCATCCTTAGGAATCAGGGACTGGTGATAAAAGCTGAGTTACTGTGGGCCTGGTGTGATAAGGTCTATCGTCTTTCATGACTTCTTCCTTCACTCTCTGCTTCTTGTCCACCATGTCCCAAGTGACTGTCCTCTACCTTGGAGCCAGCTAACTATGGGTTGAAATTTTTATAAGTCAAAATAAACCTTTCTTCCTTTAGGTTGTGGGTGTTGACCATTTTGTCTCACTGATAACTAAAGTAACTAAAGTAGATTTTGGTACCAAGAGTAGGATCACTGCTGGGACAATTCCTGACCATGTGGAAGGAGTTAGGAAAGTTTGGAGATGCTGAGTGGAGAAGCAGCCCTAGAAGACTATAGGTGCAGCTTGATGGGAGATTTAGATAGAAGTCAGAAGAGCAGAGCTCCTACAAATGCAGATGGCAAGACTGGCCCAGGTAGTTTCATTTGTGAATAAGGATGCCACTGGCAGTTGGATTCCAGGCTGTGTGGCTGTGTGTGTTTATGCTATGGCAGAAAATTCATCTCCATTTTGCTTATATCCACACAAGCTTGAGATTAAGAAAGTCACAGTAATTAATTTCCCAAAAAAATTTCAAGAAAGAATAATATTCATGCTGTGATACATGTACAGTTGAGGCACTGTAGCCAGTGTTATAAAGTCCAGAGCTAATAGCATTTTTGCATAGTTTAAAAAGCTTTGAGTTTCATTAGAAAGGAAGTGCCAGTAAAGTTGGGACCTGAAAATTTTAAGAAGAGAGATTATTTGCTGAAAAGATGAGCATTAAGACGTATGTGCACCCATGTTCATAGCAGCTCAGTTTCTAATAGCTCAATCTTGGAAACAACCCAGATGCCCATTAACTGGAGACCGGATAAAGAAGATGTTTTTTTAAAAATATAAAATGGATTATTACTCTGCTATAAAGAATGACAAGTTTCATTCATTTATGTCCAAATGGACACAATAATAAGTGAAAATAAATATATCACAGATATGTAAATACCATATCCTTTCTCTGGTATGAGAACCTGTAGATGTAAATGAGTTCTAGAATGTATGATAGATTTTGTGAAATAGGAAATATTCAGTGGGAATGTGGTAGGGGAAAGTAATGAAGGGAAGGAATAAAGATTATTTGAAAAGAAAAAGAACGTGTATATAGGGGGTGGGGGTGCACAGGGAAATGAGTAAAAATGAGAATTAACTCGTGTCATATACTGGTACAAATTCCCCAATGTTGAGTGTGATTGTGAGTTGTATACAAAATGTACCAATAAAGAATTCAATCAAAAACAAGATGAGCATTAAAAAGAAGCCACTTGCTTTAGATCAGGATAATAAGAAAATGTTTTGAGGGAATGTGGGAACCAGGAAGATTTCCCCCTCCACGGAAGAAAGGGAAAAACTTGCTATGAGCAGAGAGCCTAGGCTTTTGCTCCAGAATGGCTGCCACCTGGGGAATTTTCCCCCCAGGGCCCCGTTCACCATACTCAGTCATCTAAGCAGCCTGTGCATCCACTGGTATAATTCAGAAGGGTCCAGCTCTTGCTTCAAGTGGTGGCAGAACTTGATGTCATCCATGAGGTGCTGGGTTTATATACGTGTAGAAAGTAAAAGTTCCATCATCATGGACTTCCCACCCAGGTGTGAGAAGGAGGCTGAGGAAGCCAGGCAGCATGTACCTGGAAGAGGCGTGTCTAAAGCTATAAGAGTGAAGCAGAAAGTACAAGGATCTGGAGAAGCTAGGGGCATGGAATGTCTTGGCAACATCATAAGAACTGAGCAAAACCACCCAAAGAGAGAATCACTGGGGGTCACAACAATCAGCAATGCCTTGGAAGCAGAGACACCCAATCCCTTTGGAGTTCAACTTTCCATAGCTTGCTCCAAGTGCTGGACATGGGGCTCCTAAATTTAAATTTGCCCTGCTGTGTTTTGGTCTTGCTTTGCTCACGTTCTTTCCCATCTTTTAGAATGGAGGTATTTACCCTGTGCCTTTGTACTCCAGCCACATTTACCTTGCTTTTGATTTCTAGAAGGGCTGATAGCTGCAAGTTTACCTTAAGTCTTGGATGTAGGCTTTTCAGCAATGCTAACTCTGTCAGGACTTTTGTGGCTCTTAGGCACCAAGGGTATATAGCTTAAAGAGATGCACATGAGTCTTTTGGGAGCCAATAGTAGCTCTACTACTGGGGAGTCAATAGGAGCCCTACATTACAGGGTTATGTAGATGAATCCTCAAAGTATCACGTGCCTAAAGTGAGGCTTGTGTGAAACAGCTGACTCGCTGTTAGGAGGCAGGCCTGGTCGGAAGAGGCAGGTCACTGTGAGTGCAGACCGGAAGTCTCTACCTCCCTCCCTTTCTCCTCCTTTGACTCCTAACTGGCCATCATGTCATGAGCAACTCTACTCTGCTGTGTGTTTCTGCTGTGCCGTCCCCGCCCTGGAGCCAGGTGACTGGAACTGAAACCTCTATAACTGAAACTATAACTCAAACCTTTTCTATTTTAAGTTTTAGACTATGAGCATGATGTCCATATGAATATAATTCTAATGGATATGACATGTCTCATGGGTTTCATTTGTGTTTCTGTGATGATTAACAATGGTGAGCATTTTTCCACTTATAGTTTGTGTGTCTTCTTTGAGAAGTGTCTATTGAAGTGTTCTGCTCATATAAAAAGCATTATTTGGTTTTATTTCTTTTGAATTGTTTGAGATTCTTATATATTTTGGATATTGGTCCTTTATCAAATGTGTAGTTTATAAGTGTTTTCTCTTAGCTTGGTTGGCTATTCATTCTGTCTTTTTAGTAAATAGTGTATTTAAACAATATCCCCATGCAGAAGAACAAAATCGTTTCCATATCTCACACCACATTCAATATCAACTAAAAAATGGATCAGAGACTTAAACCTAAACCTGAGCCTGATTTCCTTCTAGAGGAAAACACAGGGGAAAAATTCCATGACCCTGGTCTGGACAACCTTTTGACTCTAACCCAACACTCACAGGTAACGAAAACAAAAATGGACAAAGGGATTATGTCAAACTAAAAACTTCAGCCCTTTCTTTAAGTGAGGACATTCTTAAATGCGTGCAAAACAAGCAGTCAGGAAAAGTATGTTCATTTGTCTGTACTTAGTTCCTAAACATTTAATTTCATATAGTAGCAAGAGGATCTCTTTAGGAAATGGAGTTTCTTAAAGCGCACTGTGGGGTGGGTGCCTGAAGGGGTCGCTGTCAGTGCTCTACTCAGCTCATCCCAACATTTTCTTCTCACTTTTGTGTGCTTTGGTCTCTTTACAGCCTACCTTCTAGTTTGGAAGAGTTTCGCAGGACTGCTGGAGCTACTCTGTCCATGGCCAGGGAGCTGGAAGTATTTGGAGTTTCCATTTCCTGTTCTTCCTACCTTCCATTCTGTAGTCCATAGCTAAAGACTAGCCCCTAGCTAGACTTCTTACCTTCCCTGTCCTACTTTCTCCTCCTTACTGTTATTTCCTGGAAGCACTTCCCTAGGAAATTCCTTCATATCCTTCTCCACTTCAGGAAAAATTCTTTAGCATCTGCCTGATTCAAAGATACTTGAATAGCCCAAGGTATTTCTCTTCAAACAATCCCTTCTAATATGAACACATTTTGATTGATAGTTTACATATAGTTTGGTTTTTGTTTCATATAACTTTATACAAAAAGTATAATGGTAATATATAGTTCAAGAACAGAGAGAACCAGAATTCAATAGGATTGTTCTCTAATAGGTATCTCTGACAATTTTGAAAGCTACTTAGTAAAATTATGCAACATTTTGATTGAGTTCTATACTATTAATATTAACCTATTTGTTAATGCATGCTACATGTCAACTAGCATGGTGGCTGCTTTTGAAGTATTGCTTGATGTAAGCTCTCCAAATCTACTAGGTCAATCTTATTATCAGTTTACAGAAGAAATTAAGGCTCTGGAGTTCCAGTAACTTACCACAGCCTATCCAGCACATCACTGGACCTTGAGTTTGAACTTTTTAGACTCCCAGACCCAAACATTTCATATCAAGCTTCATCACAGCAAAATGGAAAAAAAATGAAATATTTAAGTACAGTTTCTTCTACATTAATTAGAATCAACTGGGGATGCGTTCTTTTGTAGTAACTTTGATTTAATGTTAACCCCATGAAAACTCTTACATGATATCGATATTAGAAATTTCTCAGAGTATTCTTTTCCTTAATACTGGTTTGGAAGTCATTGTTCTCTTGCAGTAATGAGAGAACCCTTTATGAAAGAGCTCTTGGGTTGTGTGTCTAAAATGAAAGAACAGTTTTTTGACAAATGATCATTTTGGTATTTTAGGCCACTTAAAAATATTAAGTCAGCTCTTTGGACATTTGACTGATGAGTTGGTAGAAAACCATAAGTCAAGAAAGACAGTCTTTTGAATGACTAGATTCTTTGTGTCTCCAGCTATCTGCAAGATGGATTAAATAGTGCTTTTCTTTGGGGAGTGTTTTAAGAATTGTTAAACATGGTTTTCATAGTTTTTCATCAGTTTTCATATCATGCCTGAGACCCCGGAAAGCTATCGATAGAATTCAATCACACAGAGAAAAGTTCACAAACTAGCGCTGGAAGCTGTTTGAAAATTCCCCAAAGAGATGTGGTCACTCTGCTTTGTTTGTGATGACAGATTTGCCATACATTTCTCTAGTTAGTCATTTAATAGTCGACTGCAAAATGCTAAGTCACTGAAAGAAAAACTGCACAGGTTTGCCAAGAGAAATGGCATATAACCCTAAAGAATGCATTGCAACTAAATAAAAACGTTTCAGGAAATACTGAAGAAAAAATTCATGTGCCAATGGAGGGTGAGACTAAAGAAAAGAGAGGCAACTTTGGAGACAGCCTTGCCCCAAACATCTAATTTAGCCTGGGAGTTGCATATATAAATGAAGAGTCAAGCCATTCAGTGTGCTGAGAGGAAGAGAATTAAGACCATCTGAGTTTCTGTGAGGGAAGAAATGGCTTCCCATCGATCATTTATTTCTGCATGAAGTAGCTACACAGGTATTTTATCATTCAATAAACGTTCGCAAATATGTCCTTGTTGCTGTTGTTTTAAAGGTGCTAAATGAATACTGTGCTTGAAATTGCTTTTGTAGCCTTGTATTTGATGTGTGTGTGTGTGTGTGTATGTGTAAGAAGTGGAAGCAGTTGTGGCAGCGGGGCAGCGGCATGAGTGTCTGTGACCTGCAATGCACATGTGAGTCATTTAGAAAAATGGTCCATCCGGGTTAGTCACAGATGCAGTAGGATGGTGAGAAAGACCCAAGGAACTTGTGCAAGTGAAATGTAGACCAGAAGACTGAAGATGAGGGAGAAAAGATTTGGAGAGATCTACCAAACATATGTAGTCCCACTGAAGAAGAAAATCTCTATTTCAAATTATGCCTTGATAGTTTGGACTCCCCAGTGTGGCTCATGTGCTCAGCAGCCACCACTGTGCTGATACATTGTCCCTACATTTGACTGTTTGGTTTGTTCTAACCTTTGACTTCTGTCTTCACAACTGTACTTAAACTGGTTCAGTTCAAGATAGATCTTGTTCAGGCAGAAGCACATCAGAATTCGTATAACTGATTTGAAATCATATTTATTTAAACAGACACTATTTCCATGAGATTTCTCTGGACAATGCGAGCGAGGTGGGGGTAGGGGCAAGCCACTCTTCTCATTAAAATATTTCTTCCTGTGTGTGCTGAGAATGTCAAATGGCCACAGCATTCTCCTCCAGGGAGTTTATAATCAAGCCCAGGACCCAGTTAGATGAAAAAAGGGGCTTTTTAAAAAAGCCTTAACAAAGTCATATTCTTTCTCCCACCAATCCTTGCTTTCTGTAAAAAATAAAATAAAAATTTTGAACCTGTTTATAGAAAAATGTTTCCACCTATTAGGCCATAATATAGAACAGGAGTTTTATTTCACATGCAGGCAGAATAAAGTTATATGTTCACTCTATCCTGTACATGAACAAGAAACTCTAAGAAGCACAGACCTCTCTTCCTGATAATCGTTTTTCCCTCTGAACTATTAGGTGTTCACAATGTTCAATGCCTAGCACTGTTTTAGATGTTAGGAAGCGTGCAGTGGATGTAATACATATCCCACCCTCAGTTTGCCTTTATGATAGAGATGTTTAACCTTGTGGGTCAATATGGAAGTATTTTGGTATAAAACTCAGGAATCCAAATTCAAATACCCACAGGGGGTAACCTGGTAATTGAAAGGTGTGAATGTTAGCTTGTTTAAGGGGGGGGGGGGATAAGTGGCTAAACTGAAGACATTTCTATAATAATAAATCTTAAATCAATGATGATGAAATGACATTAGCCTTAGCAGGTATGTTTTGTTCAGCCTTTTTTTTTGTTTCCTCCTCTACTCCTTTTAAGCCATCAATTTCTCTTAGTTTTTTTTTTAAAAAAACAAATTTAAGAGTAGGAAAGCCAAAGAAATGGAAGTGAAGAGAGAGGACAGTGGGCTGGGACTAGAATCAAAGCCTTTTTCCCTTTGCAACAGAAGCCACGCAGGACTTTTGCAAGGGTGGAGTGGCCTCGCTTCAGAATCTCGCGCACTGGGACTCTAAGGACGAGGGCTGGGCAGCGCTATGAGAGTAAACCAAGTAGCTGAGTGCTTGGGCCTAATTCTCAGATGATGAATCACATATATTTATTTCCATGTCAGAGAAAAATTTCCCAAGAACCTTCTGTGAACATTAGGATGTCATTTATTTCAAAGGCAAGAAAGCTCCAGTATTTATCTCTCAGAAGGCCCACTGTTCTCCAACACATTAATTGGCCATGTAAGATTGATTTTTGAAAAATGGTACCTTACTGAGGAGAAATTCCGATTTCCTGGTGCAATTATCTTCTGAGTACTTATCTTCCAAGTAAAAGCTCTTGGCCAAAAGCTCTTCAGCGGCTAGTCCCCATGAAGGTTTTAAAACATGTTTTAAAACATCATTTGAAAGGAGAGATAAGAATGGCTCTGTTGAGGATTTAAACTTTTCTTTAAAAGAATTTTAGGTGTTAACAATTGTCTGAATACCAAAAACCTAAAGTAAATGAGCAAAAAAATCTCTAGAAAATCAAAGAGCCTGCCAAGTAAGGACCTCAGGGTATGGAGGCGCCTCAGAGATAGGGTTCCATTCTAGTTATATCCCATTCTAGTTATAGGTTTTTTCCTGATATCTCTGTTGGTAATCCAGCATCTCTTTGTAGTCTTCCCGTGTTGAGGGAATTTGCTATCTCCTAATGAAGCTCCATTTGTCTTGACTTCTCAAGTCATTCATGAATTCCTCCTTCAAGTGAAAAATACAGCTTATTGTTTCTGCTTATATAAGTTTGGACCTTCTGTCTTGTTTTGCTTTGCTCTGGGGATCAATCATGTTGGACAATCTTCCACTGCTGAGTTACATCCCCAGATCTTTTCAGCTTATTTTTTTTATTAATACATATTTGTGATCCATAATGAATACATTATGAATAGATTATACATGGGGAATTGATACATACACAAATCAAATTTTAATTCTTTTTAGTTCCCCTTCTTTCTGTTCCCCTCCTCCAATCCTCTTGTGAATATTTTCATATATTGGAAAATAAGTACTATTGATTACCAAATTGTAAAACAGAATCATTACATCTTGTTTCTGCTTCATTTTTCTAGTTGTAGTCATACTACTATCATGTTGCTACATAGAACAGAAGGGTGTTTTTCTGTGGTCAGAAGGTTATTTTTTTGAGTGAGGGGTAGGATGAGGTGGTATATCTAGTAGGTATCTATCAAGGTCACCTTCCTGGACTATGAATTGGGAAAGAAATAAAATTAATAGTAGATCTGGTTCCTGTACATGTAAACCCTACCTGCTAAAGGGAGGAGTACGGTACTGCTAAGGGTCCTTGGTGAGAGAGTTCTCAGAGATGGACATCAGGTGAACTCTCAGATGGATTTAATCTGGGAAGACCTCAGGAAAGAGATCCAAAGGTTTGGAAGATAGTGAGGTGCCTATTCAGAATATATGAGATCAGAAATAAGTGTCAAGAATTATGCACAAAGTAACTGAATTTTATTTTTACCTCCTGTTTAAGGCACAGACTGATGAATAATAGAAGTACATTTAGGTAAGCCAGAAATACAATTTTCTGTTTGTTAGTAGTTTTGGGGATTTTTAGAATTTATTTGTGAGGTGGTTCTAAAGGCAATCGCTATTGCTATTTTGAGTATACAACAGTATGGATTTTTATCTTGGAGTAAAAATAAATGTTTCCAAATTACTTGATAACTTCTCTTAGTAGATAACAAACTCATGTGCAGACTTAAACAAGTATTTTACACTAAGTATGTTTTCTCCAAATAATTTCTTTATGATAAAATTAAAAACACTTTTCTTCCTTTCATAAATCACTTGTCTTTGTTAAATATTTTCTCCAGCTTTCCATCAGTGTTTCCCCTTTGGGCTTAAACCAAGCATGGAAAATTTCACCTTACCAGACAGGCCTTTTTGGAAGCCATAAGGAAAGGGAAGGGAGGTTAAATTTATATTTAACTTCAAATACTTTTTACCGCAAATGATATAATATGGGGTACTGAGCCATCAGTTTTTGGTATAATTGAACTAGCTTGATGGTTGGTTCAATTATTTACGAGCCACTTAGAGATTGGTTTAGGTGTTTCAGCGTACTCTGACCTCATTCCCAAGAACTGAGGCTGTTCCCCACTTTTGGTACATAAATAAGAGGATTTCATGCCAGTAAAAAAGGTTCCTCTGTTTCAAACAATAAGGAGATGATTGTATGAGGCTATTGGGAACCTCCAGCATACAAGGAACGTGGAAAGAAGATGACACAGGTCTCGCTTATGCCCTAAATTGACATGATTTGAGGCTGAATTTAAGAAAGAACTGGGGCAATGTTGGCAGAGTGAGGCATTTACTTCTTAATTTTCTCAGTGAAAGTTTTTTTGGCTTTAAAAAGGGAAAGAAAAAATTTAATGGTTAAAAAAGGGAACCATATCTTCTATGGGGGTGGGAGTTGTAGGGAGGGCAGGGGAATGGGTAAAGTGCAAATCAAAATGCGTCATGCACTGCGTCACAAACTCTCAGTGTTGCATTTGATCATACTGTACATATAAAATGTACCAAAAAATCAATTTTAAAAAATAAAATTAAAAAATGGATAAACTAGGGATCTGAGAACTTGGAATTATTCAATCAAAAATGGCAAACTTACACACAGTATGAGTACCGAAGGTTAAACACAAAGTTGTGGAGACCAGGACACTGGTTATTTATTTGTTTGCATCTATGTATTTGTTCATCACTTTAAATAACAGAGGTCAAAGACAACACAAAAATGAAAACTTTCAGAACAGAAGGGGAGAGTGGCCCAAGGTGGAAAAAATTAAAAAGCAATAAAGGAAACTTGGTGAAAGTCTAGAATCTTATTACTAGATACAGGGGGCAGTGGGAAGTCAGAACTTCGATTGGGGCTGCCTCTTTGTTGTAGGTGTCCTGGAATTCTTCGGGAAGGTGCAGACAGAGCAAGGTCATGGAAGTCATAAGTATTTGGAATGAAATGGGGAATGATGCTAGTGGGGCACTTGCCACTTAGAACAGCTGCAGAGTGTGCCCTGAGTCTGTCAGCAAGATTTCTGTCTGGCTCGAGCTGGATAAACAGCAGGGCAAGATCAAACTTACCTTCTTTTTTCCTTGGGACTTCATCAGTCCCTGGAGAAAGTTACATCTCATTTACATTATTTTTTATTATGACTTTTTGGTCCTAATTCTGCTTAACTTTTTCAATGTAAGTCTTAATATTGTGGCTTTCAGGTATTGTATTGGATTAGCAGCCTTTCATGCCTATGGTTTCCCCTGACCTGCTTACAGTTATCACTGCATCCATTATAATTTATTAATTTCAGAATTTTTGCTCCCATCACTTGGGGGATTTCACTTGTTTTTAGCAGAGCTCAGTTATTTTAGCCGATGCCCTCATTCACTGAAGCATGGTGCTAGATAAGTCTTTCCTATCTCACTCGCTTTTCTTTTTCTTCCTTTTCTTTCCTCTCCTTTCCTTTTTGTGTGGTACCGGGGATTGAACTCTGGTCCTTGTGCTTCCAAGGTGGGCGTGGTACCACTTGAGCCAAATCCCTGACTTGCACAGACTTTTCTCAAGCAGCTTTTTTTTTTTTTTTTGAGACAGGGTCTCGCTTTGTAGTTCAGGCTGGCCCTGAGCTCACTATGTAGCCCAGGCAAGCCTCGAACTCAGCAATCCTCCTGTCTCTGCCTCCCGAGTGCTGGGATTACAGGCGTGAGCCACCACGCCTGGCACTGAGGTATGTGGTATTGATTGCTGGTGGGCGTGAGTCTCCACGGCCAACATTGTATGTGGTCACCAGAGATGGAACTCAGGACCTTGCGCTTGCGAGGGAGGTGCTGGAAGCACTGAGCTAACCCTCTGGCCCATCAAGCAGTTTTTAAATAACAAAGACATAAAACTAACTCCCCAAATGTAACAATGATGAAATATGTCCTTCTCAACCTCTAAACAGTAGCAGAATTATTTAAGTGAATCAAATAGAGAGGAATAAAATAACGTCAAATCTACAATATGAGGGCAGGATTTAGGTAGAGACATTTTCTCAGAATTTAATGCAGGAATTTAAAATGCATTATGGATCATCAAGAAGAAAGAGATGTTGTGAATCCCCTTTCTCAAATTTATTGGAGATGAAAATGAATGTTTGGTAGGACCTTTCCTAGAGTCAAAAGTGAGCATAGGGTAAGGTTTGCTATGTATCTATTGATGAAAGCTTTTTGTCCAGAGCAGCCTTGCTTTTAGTATAAGAAAATTCTTGTATTTAATATCTCAACATAAGAACAAGAAACTTGAATGTTTGCAACACAAAAAGTGATATGTATGAATTGATTGATATTTTAAATAGCTTCTGATTATTATTCATTGTGCACCTGTATTGAAACTACAGTTGTAACTTATAAATATATATAATTACCTTGTCCATCAAAAAGCAAACTCAGGACAGAGATGCACCTCAGTGGTTCCGTGCCTGGCTGGCAAGCTCAAGGTCCTTAGTTCAATCCCCGAAACCCCAAACCAACAAATGAAAACCCAAACGATCTGGCTCTTCTACATACACAGATTTTGCCACATCCCCTTAGCTGTGAATTTGCAGCCTCTTGTCTTCCCTGTCCTAGAGTGTGAGGTGGTCTTGCTGCAGGAGGAAAGGGAAGAGATTCTAGATCTGGAGACCTCTGTCACCCGGCTGGCATGCCTGAGTCTCTCTGTCAAACTTCAAAGCAACATGATTTCCTAAGGACATGTACATAAATGCCGAGTTTGTGAAACTCAATTCATCAGAGAATGAAGGCTCTCAGGGCCAGTTTTCTAAATGTACCAATTCCACTGGGTGTGGTGGCTCACGCCTGTAACCCCAGCATTTGGGAGACAGAGGCAGGAGGATTGCTGAGTTTGAGGCTCGCCTGGGCTACGTAGTGAGTTCAAGGCCAGCCTGAACCACAAAGTGAGACCCTGTCTCAACAAACAAACAAACAAACAAACAAACCTCTAAATGTACCAATTCCTAAACACTTGTAAGTTGTCACAAACTACTTGTAAGTAATCATAAACTTTACCATTGCACTGAATAAATATTATAGCTTTTGAGCTTGTGAAGCAATTCCACTTGATATTTTTTAGAACAGCATTGAAACATTTAAGCCGGGCTGGCTCATTTTGCTGCTGCCACACCTGAAGGTGCTGGGACGGAGTGAGGACTTGGGGTTGCAGTGTCAGCACAGAGGTGGGTGGTCACAGCCTGAGCCTTTTGCTCTGGTCCGAGAGGCACTGAGGGGCGCTGAGGGGCGCTGAGGGGCGCTGAGGGGCACTGAGGGGCACTGAGGGGCACTGAGGGGCAGGACTGGATCAGAGAGTGGGGGAAGTGCGGCAAAGCTTGGAGAACAGGAAGGTGAATGTCAGAGGAGAATGAGGAATACGGCGAGGTATAGAAAAGACAAGGTAGAGCGAGCAGCAGCTGGAGGGCCTTGGCTCATCTCCCATATACAGTGTCTCTCGGTCTCTGCCAACCTGCCTGATGAGAACCTCCATGATGTTAAAAAATGTATCATTTTTGAAAATGTAGATGATTCATGATTTGGTAAGTTCATCGAAGAGATTATGTATAGACCATAGTTAATTGGCTTTTGGTGGCATTACCTAGAGCCTGGCCTCACAACTTGCAGCCTTCATTCCCCAGTGTTAGCAGTTTGTTTGTGGTTATTGTCCCTGTGTTTGCTGTGGTTTCAGACAAGAAAACAAACAAAAAGTGTTTGACTGAATAAAGGTAAAGGTGATGATATGATGGTGTGAAGTATCCAAATCTCCAGATCACACTCTGGCCTTTGCTGTTCCTCAGCTTCCTGAGGAAGTTGATTTTGTTAGTATCACTCAGTGGTCTAAAGGAGGAATCACAACTATAGATGAAACAGTGAGGAAGAACTATTTGAGGGGAGAAACTGTGCTATTCTGCAAAGTGTTACTTTTTCAAAGTATCCTTGAGATCAAATTGGGGTGTTCACCTCTCCATTTTGTCTTCATTTTCTATTATTTAGAAAATTCTTTATGCTTCATTAATAGCTAATTAACACCTTTTATTTAATTTAATAAAACTTTGTTCTTTGCAAGCAATTTGATTTTTTTTTTTCTTTCTGAGACAGGGTCTCGCTTTGTAGTTCAGGCTGGCCCTTAGTTCACTATGTAGTCCAGGCAAGCCTAGAACTCAGCAATCCTGCTGTCTCTGCCTCCTGAGTGCTGGGATTACAGGCATGAGCCACCACGCCCGGCACTGTGGTATGTGGTACTGATTTCTGGTGGGCATGAGTCTCCACGCCCAGCATTGTATGTGGTTACCGGGGATTGAACTCAGGACCTTGCGCTTTGCGAGGCAGGCGCTGAAACCACTGAGCTAACCCTCCGGCCCCCACAGTGACATTTTAATATAGTGTTTAATGATCAGATCAGGATCATTGACATGTTTATCACATAGGCATACTGTGTGTGTGTGTATTTGGTATGACTTTCAAAATCTCTACTAGCTATTTTTACGTAGTCAAAAAATTTTTGTCAACTGTAGTGTTTTTGTTACATTTTCATTGGTGTCACAAAACACTCACAATCCAGAAGTTACAGGAGGAAAGGTTTATTAGGCTCACAGTTCGCAGAGGTTTCAGTCCGTGGTCAGTTGGCTCCAAGGCAGGGCAGCCGGGCAGAGGAGCAATAGTCCACAGACGCACAGGCAGGAGGCGGCAGCAGCTGGGAGGCTTCTTTTCTTTGTATATTCTTTCTGTGATCCCCACTCAGAGTGGGGCTTCTGTAGTAAACTACGCAGGAATACCCAGAAATATGCAACTGTGATTAGTGGGCCAGTCCGATGTTACACACCCTAGACCCGACCACTTCTTGAAGTCTCAACTCCGAGTGCATGGGCTTTGGAGGGGCATCTAGATGCATCTAGATACAAGCAATAATACATAGTTATCTTATTGTGCTATAGAACATGACAAGTAATTCCTTCTGACTCTCATGCCTGCTAGCCATTTTCTCTCTATACCTCTCTTCTCTTTATTTTTCCATGGAGGTGGTAACTACTAAACTATTAAGAAAGGAGATTTTATATATATCACCAAAACATAGTCTTTTAAAAATAACTTTACCTTATAATGAACTCTTTCATCAAACTGTACATGCTATACAATAACAAGAAGTATCAGTGCTTAGGAACTATCTCTGAAACCAAGAGTTTTCTCTTAAAGTGCTCTTTATTGAAGATTCCTAACATCCAAAAAATGAAGAGAATATTATAATAAATCATGCTCCTGAACCAGTTTCAAGAGTTAACACTTTGCACCCAGTGGTGTTTCATCTACAGCCTCTGCCACCCCCCCATTCTCCTAGATTATTTTGAAACAAGCTCTCGAATCACCATTTTAGCCCTAAATATTTCAGAATGTAGCTCTTAAGCACAAGGGTTGTTTTTTCATTATTCAGTAAACTTTATTTGTACATTATATACAGAGCTCATAATCACACAAAACATTGGGGAATTTGTACCAATATGTGACACAGGTCAATTCTCATTTTTACCCACGTCCCTGCCCACCCACCCCCTCCCCACCCCCTATATACATACTCTTTTATTTTTTTCCAAATCATAGTTATTACTTCCCCTCATTACGTTCCCACACCAAATTCCTTTTGGATATTACAAAAACTATCATACATTCAGAGCTCCTTTACCCCCACAGGTACTTATATCAAAGAAAAGATCCGGTATTTGCATATCTGTGTTCTATTTATTTCACTTATTAGTTTGTCCTCCAGGTGTCTCCATTAAGCACAAGGGTTTTTTAAACAGCAAAGACACAATTATTGTTATCAGCTCTAGAAAATAATAAAAATTTGTTAATACCCAGTTTATAAATTTTTCCTATGTCATTTTTAAAACAGTCTTCAAATTCCACAAGAATTTAAACAGGCTTAAATTTTCAGATATAGTTTTTGCTTGTTTAACCCATTTCTGTTGAAATATCTAAATCTTACTTTCTAGACCTATAAAACATAAATGATTATCTGGCCTGAGAGGTTTTAGAAGTCACTTGTTATTACTGTAATATTTGTAATCATACTTGTATTTGTTGTGGTTTTCATTAATTTTGTGCAGGTATACAATTAGAATTGAGATTAATCTTTTGGGCTGCTCTAATTGTTTCTAAACTTTAATTCAGAGGCAGTTTTATTTATGTTTTTATAATGTAGCATAATTGAATATAGCTACAGCTATATTCATACAGCATTCAAAAACATATTTATCTATGAAGAAGACTATTTATATTAGTGACTCTGGGGCAAGCGTCTCAGATTTTAATTATACCCAAGGGAAATAGCTGTACTCGGCAATATATCAAACTTTTGATGCCTCTGGAGTTCATTACCATACAGTCAACACATTATCTGTCACACCTTTTTTGCTTAATTTTTGCTTTTCAAAGACTCTTTATTGGGTGTGTTACTGGGTAGTAATGGAAAACAAGAAGGACTTCTGTAATTGTAAAACTGGTTTCTTCTGGGTCAGGAACTAAAACTATTTTTTTAATCAACTATTTCATGGTTTCTATATTTTCAGTTCAAAAGAGGATAGTATTTTTCATCTAGAGTTTGTTCATAAAAATAGGCTTAAAAGACTATCTGCAATAGATGCCAGTGAATAACTCCATTATTTCAAAAACTTCCACTTTCTTTTTCTACAAGCAACATCTATTTATGATACAACAATTAAAAAGCATAGACAAGTTCAAAGAAAAAAAGTGTGAGAAGCAACAACGGTTAACACTTTGTTAACTGGTTCCTTTTCCTGAATAATGTCACATAGTATAATATTTATATCACATAAATTTCATATTAATTTTATAACAATTCTTTAAAGTGCTTTGAATCTGCTTTTTTCAGTCAACAATACATGATCCACACTTTTGTAAACTATCACATAACTATGTAATGTACTTTATTGCTACATGATATTCCATGTTAGGTGTGATACATACACTTGTACTAGTAACTTTTTTGTCTTATAAACATTTATATAATGAAAAACTAGATCCTCTCCGGCCGGAGGGTTAGCTCAGTGGTTCGGGCACCTGCCTCACAAGCACAAGGCCCTGAGTTTGATCCCGGTAACCACATACAATGTTGGGCGTGGTGACTCACGCCCACCAGCAATCAATACCACATACCACAGTGCCGGGGGTGGTGGCTCACGCCTGTAATCCCAGCACTTGGGAGGCAGAGATAGGAGGATTGCTGAGTTTGAGGCTTGCCTGGACTACATAGTGAGCTCAGGGCCAGCCTGAACTACAAAGTGAGACTCTGTCTAAAAAAAAAAAAAACAAACAAAAACCAAAAAACAAAAACTAGATCCTCTCAGTTCTATCAATTAGCACTGTAGGTTTTTAAAAAGTTTTATAAAATATCTTGGTTGCTTACATGCTTATCAACTGTGAGTGATATGATTTTTGATCTTTGTCAATTTGTAAATGAAAACAATTTTGTTTTAGTGTATACTTGTTGAATGGCTAGAGAGAATAATTTTTGTATGTTTTTAAAATATTTTTGCTACTCTGTGTGTTTAGACTTGTTTTGCTAGAGCACTTATATTATTAATTTGCAAAAAGATTTTTACATTTCACAGGTTGATCTGTTAAATATATTTTCTAAATGTTACCCTATTTTATTTGGCTCTGGCTACTGCTTATTATTTTACTTGTTCATTGTTACATACAAATTACTTTCTGATTTAAAATATTGAAATCATATAGAAATAATGTTCTTTATTTGGTTTGTTGTTATTTAGAAATTATTCTCTAAGAGTCAAATTTTACCTTTTTTTTTTTTTTTTTTTTTTTGAGACAGGGTCTCACTTTGTGATTTAGGCTGGTCCTGAGCTCACTATGTAGCCCAGGTAAGCCTCGAACTCAGCAATCCTCCTGCCTCTGCCTCCCGAGTGCTGGGATTACAGGCATGAGCACCAAGCCTGGCACTATGTTATGTGGTACTGATTGCTGGTGGGCCTGAGTCACCACCCCTGGGATTGTTGTATGTGGTTACTGAGGGTCAAACCAGGGACCTTGTGCTTGCTAGGCAGGTGCCAGAATCACTGAGCTAAATCTCTGGCCCCAAATTTTCCCATTTTTTTTTCACATCATAGAAGCAACAGGTAGTTATTATATATCTTTAATCTTTTTTATTTTTGAAATTTTCACTGGTCTATTTTCCATCCCTAATTCTGTAAACAGATATTTATTTTCTTGTGTGTGAAACTTCCTGCTACCTACTGTGCATTCTCTATTTTATGTTTGCAAGTAAAGAATAATTATAAAATAGAATCATTTGATTGATTGGAATGGTCCCTAAACTGAGTTAATTTAATTAGCTGTATTTGGCAGCCATCACACCTCGGTAATCAACTGGAGGCCCAGGAAGCTGGTGGGGTGGATGCCAGTCCCATCTGCAGGGCTCAGAGCCAAGGTACCTAGAGGGAGCAGCCTGGGGCTCCGGTCCCAGCAGCCAGCCCAGGCTCCCTCTGCCTCTGCCCCACTCAGCCCTCCATGGCTTTGATGGCGCTCACCCACACTGGGGAGGGCATCTGTTCAAATGCTGCGCTTTTCCAGAAACATTTGCCTGTACAGAAAAGCTCAGAAATAATGTTTAATCAGGCATCTGGACCCATCATACTGACACAGAGAGTTAACTGTTCACAGCAGACATTCAAGTTTGTCTCTATGACTCTTAGGAATGTTTAGGAGTTTTATGTATATAAGTTATTTATATGCCTTAATTTGTTTTATCTTTTGTTAGTATAGATGCAGTATATCATATTTATATTTATCGTGGGGGTGGGTATATGTACATAATATGGCTTGTTTTTTAATCCCCTTTCCATCCGCCTCCCTCTCTGCTTCCTTTCGTTTCTAAATCCCCTTTCTCCCTTTTTATTCTCATTATTTTTAGCTCATGATTAGGCGATGTCATGTTTACATTCATCAAGGTTACTAGGTTCCTGCACATGGCATATCTTTGTTCTATTTACTTCACTATCCTCTCCCCTCACCCTTAGTCCCTAGAACCTGGGACCTCTCCCTTTTGCAAGAGATCTATGCCCTTGTTTCCTTCATTATTCTCTTGGTTTGTACTTTATTATTCTCTTTGTTTGTACTTTGCCTTATTCAGATGAAATCTAAAACATGTTACTTAGTCATGTTTGTCTTATCTATTTCACTGAATATTTTTCTACATGCATAAATTTTCCCACAAACATCTTGAATTTATCCTTCTTTACAGCTGGGTAGTTGTCCATTATATATAGATACCACATATCCTTTATCCATTCGTCTCTTGTTGGGCATGCTGGCAGCTTCTAGGATTTAGCTATTATGAACTGTGATATCATAAACATTGGTATACATGTTTTGCTATAGTATGATATTTTTAGCATTGGAGAATATATCTGGTGGGGATTACTGGATCATATGCAATTTCTAATTTTGGTTCTTTATGAAATCACACTAATTTTCATACTGTTTATACTCGTTTATATTCCTACCAGCAATGGAGAAGAGTTCTCTTTTCACTATAGCAATGTCAGCATTTGCTATTCTTTGACTTCTTCATAATTGTCATTCTTTCTAGAGTAATGTAGAACCTTAGTGTGGCCAGAGATGTTGAACATTTTTTTCGTGTATTTCTTGACCATTTGTATTTCTTCCTCTGTGAAGTATCCATTCATTTCACTTGCCCATGTCTTGACTGGATCTTTAATGTTAGGTGGCTTAATTTTTTGGAGTTCTTTATTTATTGTAGGTATTAGTCCTATGTCCAAGAAATAGCTGGAAAAAGAAATTTCCCATTCTGTAGGTTGTCTTGTCACTCTACCGATTGAATCTTTTGCTGTACAAAAGCTTCTTAGTATGATATAATCTCATTTATTGCTTGTTGCTGTTATTTCCTGTGCAATTGAAGTTGTTTAGAAAATCTTTTCTTATATCTATGTCTTCAAATGTTTTACCTTCCAGTAAGTTTACTGTTTTAAGTTAGATATTTGATCTATTGTGATTCTAACTTAGTACATGGTGAGAGATAAAGCTCTAGTTTCACTCTTCTGCACATAGATAACTAGTTTTCTAGCACCACTTGTTGAATAGGCTGTCTTTCCTCTCACGTTCTTTTGGGCCCTTTGGTGAAGATCAGACAGGTGAATGTGTTAAGGGAGGACACCTAGACACCTATTAAATCTGAGCAATGAAAGAAGAAACACACAAAAGTAACACTCTGATAGAACATAGCATCAACCCACATTACTAATCAAGAGACATGCAAGAACTTAAACCTATGAGATGTCTGATGGGAACATAGATTAAAGATTCCCATGAGACATTGCAAATATGAGTCCCAAGTAGCTTTCTTCTAGAGTCTGAGTGCTCATACACTCAGGTAACTCCTCTGATCCTTCCCCTGCAAAACGGAAGTACCGTGGACTCAGCAGTGCTCTTAGCCCGGTTGCAGGCATCTTGTAGAGCCTGATCTAATTCAAGTCCTTGGGTTAGGGACTCCTTGCTTTCCCACTTACTAGGTGTGATGGCAGACTGTGATGAATTTGGCAGACTGTAATGAAATTTCATTGGTATGAAGTTTCCCACGGAGTCAGGATTATTCCTTTGCAATGAAATCAGCTCCAGCAATAATAGAATAACCCATGGTGATGGTACCTATCAGGGCTAACTGAAAATAACATACCATAAGATCCTGTTTTGAGTATCTCTTTAGCCTAGAGAAGAGATCTGTAGTTATATCCTAAGCATCTTAACCACCCAAGTCTTGAACTTAATGTGTGCTAAATGGGACAGCTTTGTATCTTGTAATTGTAAAAACAGAATTAAACTATGATTTTGTAGAGTCATCTATTAATATTATGAAGTCCCCAGGGTCTTGGGAACTGAGTAATCCCAGAAGAAAGAAGAGAACAAAAGAAAATTAAAGTTTTTAAAAAAAATCTTCACTCTTTGGATGGAAAAAGGAAGGGGGGGCAAAGGATCCTAAGGATTATAAGGGAGTGTTATAAGTTTAGAAGGTGATCACAGGGAGAGCTAGGTCTAAAATTGATAGTGAGAAATCAGGATGGGAAAAGATCCTGTAACTGATATAATATTAGAGGAAAACTTAAAGGGACACAAATAAAAAGGGGGAGAAGAGAGAAAAGAAAAACCAAGAGTGAATAAGACAAGGAGAAAGAAATCAGATCAAGAGATATGGATAAACGTAGACGAAATATACAGGAACATGGAAGAATTTCCCCATCCTCTAGTATATTGGGAGAAAAAAAAAAAAACAAGAGGAAGACAAGCCCACAGACACACTCACAACAAAAAGGGTTAAAGAGTAGAAGAAAAATGTGGAGGGGAAATATATAGAAAAAGGAAAACAATAAAGGATAAACAAATTATAAATTTAAAAAGTAAAATAAAAATTAAAAATAATGCAATCAAATCAAGTATGCTAAAGAAAGTTTTCTATTGTTTTTGGATGTGTGTTTCTCTTCCTCAGTGTAGGGTTAAGGACCAGGGCTCAAGCTGGATGTGTTTCTGTTTACACCAGAGGTCTAAGGTGGCTGTCTGTCCACAGAACTGTGCTGGGCATAGAAATCTTTGGACAGTGATAACCTGGCACCAAGGTCAGCTTCCAGGCCTCCTTAACTCAGGCTGAACTTGGCCTTGACCGCAGGAGCCTACTCCGTGTTCATCTACTCCCTCCCATCTGCTCTGCACCTGCCAGCAGTCTCCCAGGGCAGCTTTTCCCTCACTCACTCTGGGAACTTGTAGTGTGAAGCAGACAAGGGCCACTCTGGAATCTTGGTTCAAGCACTCAGCCCTCCGTCTGTGCCTGCTCTTTATCTGTTGCTGTGTCTGCTGGTGTCTGTACTGAGGTCATCACCCACTGTTGACAGTGGAACTCCACTCTGAAGCAGTGTCCTGCATTGAGTGTTCTGGTTCCTACTGCAGGTAATCCTTTTAGTACAGAAATAGTTTTCCAGCTCTCCATGAACAAAAAATTCTTAGTTTCACTTTGCCTCCCAGTTCTGGGCTGGCACGGCACGGCGTGGCATGCTGCTCCTCTGCGATGTGATTTGTTTCTTCAGTATCACTTACTCCTATTTTATTCTCCTCTGCCAGTTCCCTCTTGGTTCCCAGGTAGCCTCCACTCACTTCTGTTCCTTTCCAAGTGATTGTTTTCCAAACTTAGAAGCTGAGTTGGTAACACTCACTGCTCAGCCATTTTGGAATTCTCTTTGCTATTGTTTCTTGTGCAGTTAGGTTTGTGTTTAAAAATTCTTTCCTGAGCTGGAAATTTAGCTCAGTGGTTCTGGTCCTGCCTACAAAGTGCAAGGTCCCTGGTTTGATCTCTGGTAACCACATACAACAATACTGGGAGTGGTGATTCAGACCCACCAGCAATCAGTACCACATACCACAGTGCTGGATGTGGTGGCTCACACCTGTCATCCCAGCACTCGGGAGGCAGAGGGAGTTTCAGGCTTGCCTGGGCTACATAGTGAGCTCAGGACCAGCCTGAACTACAAAGCGAGACCCTGCCCCCCCCTCCAAAAATGTCTTTCTTACACTTATGACTTCAAGTGTTTTTATCTGTTTTGTCTTTCAATGGACTTGATGTTTCTGTGTTAGTATTTAGATCTTTGGTCCATTCCGGTTTTAGTTTAATGAATGGTAAGAAATATGGGTCCTGCTGCAATCTGCAAACAGATACCCAGTTTTCCCAGCATCTTTTGGTGAGTAGGCTGTTTTTCCTCTATGGGGTGCTGTTAGCTAGTTTGGTAAAGATCAAATAGCTCAGTATGTCTGGGGATATTTCTGTATTCTCAGTTCTGTCTTATTGATCCACGTGTCTGTTTCACCAGTCTGTTTATACCAGTTCACCATGTCATTTTTATCTGTTGCTTTGTAGTATAGCTTGGGTTCTAGTATTGTTATGTATTCTGCTGTACTCATATTTCTCACGATTGTTTTTGTTACTCTGGGTGTCCTCTTGTTCCATAGGGATCTTGGAATTGTATTCTCTAGATGTGTGAAGTACGCTGTTAGTTTTTTTTTTTAATTGGGACTACACTTAAAAACTTTTTGAGCACTTACTTTGTACTAGGCATTATTCCAAGTGCTCAGGATACGAAGAATTGAACAAATAAACTGACATTCTGATATGAATAAAAAAAGAAGGTGATTAAGTTTCAAAATTTACAGTGGAAAGAATTAAGACTATAGTGAAACAGTAGTGTAATAAAGTGAAACTGGAACATGTGAGTGAGGAGGCCTGTTTTAGCACATGTTCAGGGAATCCTTTCTGAGGAATTCATACTTCAGCAGCAATGTGCATGGCAATAAAAGTGCAGTTCACTAGGAACCTTTCAGAGAATCAAGCAAAGGTGTAGCCCAGATCTGAGATCACCAAGAAGGCTGTCATGGTGGGGAAGTTCGAATAGGGGACAGTGTAGAAATGAGCTGAGGTTGGAGGGGAGCATTATCTAGAGTATCGCAGCATTTGTGATCTGGGAAAAAGAGGTTGGTTTGGCTTTAAGATGGTGAGGGGTACAACCAGATTTATGTTTTTAGAAGATCATTCTGGCTGTTGTAGACTATTGTATGGCAAGGATGGAAGGAAGGCTGCTTTTAGAGTGTACTGTAACACTCCAAGCACAGAGTCATGGTGAAGAAGAAGCTACAACAATGATGAGCAAGAACAGTTACTTCTAATGTAACTGTGAAAATGTGAATGTTCATTTAACTAGGGGAAAGTCAGAATTGTGACTTGCTAAGAGGTTGTTTTCAAAGACACTGATGCCTTTCTAGACAAGAGACAGGCTTTTGGTTAGATAATGCAAAGTCCCTGAATGATGCTGGGGACCTATTTTGAAAGAATTTGTTTTGATGTTGGAGGTTTAATTATTTTTCTAAAATCCTGCTGTGAATTCTTCTATAGTCCATATATAATAAAGGTAGCAGAGTAAATTATGATGTTTCATTTGGATGAAGATAATGCTGAATCTCCACGTTCTGAAGGGCATTAGTATCAGAAGTGGTGTGGGCAGCAACAAGCACCGTTCAGCAAGTCAGGAGAATAAATTACTGACAATTTTGAAATGTTCAGGCACTGTGCTTTAACTGGGGACTTAGAAAATGTGTGTATTGTTGATATAATTTATTATATAGTGAATATATAGTGGTATAATTTATCCATCAACTGTACACTTTTCATCTTCTTGTAAATTAGAGAACCTAAAAATTATACCCATTGTTTTCATTCTTCATTCACCATTGATTTGCATTGTGTAGTATTTCATGGTTTATAAAATTATTTAGTGCAATCTTAGTTTTCTCTTTTATGCTGTGAGCTTATATATTTTTTAAAATTGATTTTATTGGTACATTTTATATATACATTATGATCCCATTCAACATTGAGAAATTGTATCTCTACATGTATCTTGAATCTTAGTGTTTCTCAACCCCCTGGCCACCCTGTAAATTCCATCTCCTTTATACATAAGTTTTGTTTCCATTTTTAACCTTCAAGGTGTTTCTTTCCCTTCTTTACTTTACCCCACCCCTACCCCTCCTTTCCTTTTGAATGTATTCTTCCTATTTTCCAATACCTATCATATATTCTGGGCCACATTTACACCTTTAGTTTCTCATACTAGAAAGACTACATAGTATTTACACGTGTGTGTCCTATTTATTTTCATTACTTTTATTTTATTTGTATTACTTTATTTTATTTGTGAGTATTACTTTATTTGTATTACTTTCACACAGGCACACACAAAGAAGGTCGAACTTTTTCCTAAGTGTGCAGTGAGGCAGGAATAAGTAATCTCTGTGTGTTTGTTTAGTGTAAATCAATTCCCTAGATCTTAGAGAGGATTTATTTTTATTATTATTATTATTATTATTATTCATTCATTCATTCATTCATTCATTTATTTTGCTTTTTGAGACAGGGTCTCGCTTTGTAGTTCAGGCTGGCCTTGAGCTCACTATGGTGCCCAGGCAAGCCGCCGCGAACTCAGCAATCCTCCTGTCCCTGCCTCCCGAGTGCTGGGATTACAGGCGTGAGCCACCACGTCTGGCATTGTGGTATGCGGTGTTGATTGTTGGTGGGCGTGTCTCCACGCCCAGCGTTATATGTGGTTACCGGGGATCGAACTCAGGACCTTGCGCTTGTGAGGCAGGCACCGGAACCACTGAGCTAACCCTCCGGCCGAGAAGGATTTATTTTATTTGTATTACTTGTTATTAATTTTATTTGTATTACTATTTATTTTATTTGTGAGTATTACCTTTTAGCTCCTGGTTAGTCAGTACCTAAACACATTATGACTATAGTTTGTATTTGTCTATATTGTGGCAATTATATTTTTGCTTCTAATAGTTGCTATCCTATAAAATGATCTAACAAATATTCATCCACGGAAAAAAACTAGAAACTATATATTTATGAAGTTGAAATGTTGAATTGTATCATCCATAAAAGACATGTTGGAACCTGGATATGATGGTGCACACTTGTAATCTCAGCACTAGAGGAGCTGAGACAGGCAGATCACAACTTAAAGCCTAGCCTGAGAGATTTAGTTAGACCATATCCCTAGTTAAAAATAGAAAAGGGACTGTCTGTGTAGCTCAGTACAAAGCCCCTGGGTTGAGTTTGCAGTTTGAAAATAAATGTTGAAGTCCCTCACCCCAAGTGCCTTTATCTGAAGATAGACACTTTATAGAGATTCCCTAGCTCAAGGGAACTCATCACAGTGGTCCCTTATTCAGTATAACTGGCGTCCCTGTGAGAAGGGACAATTTAGCCAAGAACAAGATTCCTGTCCTCAGACAACTTTTATTTTAGTGGGGAAACATTGTTTAAAAAGAACGAGGATATAGTTTTAGCTAGCTGAAACTTCTAGGAGAATTAGGAGGACAAAAATAAATGGTGTGATATGTGTAGGGGAGGAGTGAGCATTGCATTTTTCGATGGGGTGACCAGAGAAGCCCTCTCTGCAAGTGATACTCCACTAGAGAATGAAATAAAATGAGTGAGCCAGGCATGTAGTATATGCCTGTAATTCCAGCGTGTGGGAGGCTGTCAGGAGGATTGCTAGTTTGAACTCAGCTTGGGCAGGTTAGCAACTGAGAGAGACCATGATTCAAAGTAAAAAAATAAAAGGAGTGGAATTTAGCTCACTAGAAAGGCTCTGGTTTTAAACTCCGGCACCTCCTTACTTACATACAAACATGCATACATGCATGCATACATACATACATAAAATGAGTGTAAAGCACATTAAATTCAGGATGAAGAAGATTTCAGATGGAGGGGAAGATAATTGCAAAATTTGTCACCCTCATGTTTGAGGGAGAGAAATACTGTCATTCTGCTAATTGGGAGTGTCCACAGGAAGCCTTGTGACAGTGGTCAGAAGTTTGAAGTTTTAGGCTGGGGATTTAGATCAGTAGCTCCAGTGCCTGCCTCGCAAGCACCAGGTCCCAAGTTTGATCCCAGTACCACACACCACACACACACACACACACACACACACACACACAGAAGTTTGAACTTTTTCCTAAGTATGCAGTGGGACAGGAGTAAGTAATTTCTGTGTGGTTTGTTTAGTGTAAATCAGTTCCCTAGATCCTAGAGAGAAAGAGAAGTGTCTGCACCTGAAAAGTCAAGGGGTTGATGCTAAAGGACCCTAAGCTAGTGATGATTCTGCCGAACACTGTGACAATGCCCGGAAGTGGTCGTTTCTTGTCCTCTGATTTATCTTTAAATTCATTTCATTGCAATATATGGAAACCTACTAGAAGATCCATCCTAAGTAGTCTAAGCAAAGACTCATAGAACTGAGAACAAAGACTCGTAGAACTATAGACTCATAGAATTGAGCAGATTATGGGTAAATATAGGCAAGATTTAAAGAATTTGGTTTTTTCATTGATATCATGCCCAGGTTGGACAAGAGGCTTCAGAGAAGCAGGGGTCTTTTCTGTATGGCTGTGGCAATTCTGAGTCTCAATCATAACTCCTTTTATGAGTAGAGTATATTTTCTTTCTTAGAAAGAAGAAAAAGAATAAACTCTAGCAAATATTTTCAAATTTGTTGGATTAAATTTAGTTATGATCTAACTCCCAAGCCATTTCTGTGGCCAGTAAAATGGAATTCTTTTACCTACTTAAACCAACTGATCTCAGTTCTAGAGCTAAAGATGTGGAAACGGTCCCTAAGGGAACAAACTATGTCTGCTTGTTTCCTGTGTCAGCTGTGCTGTAAGAAACGTACCTCCCAGGTGATAGCAAGTGCACCACTAATAGTTCCAAGTTTATGTTGTTCCTCCAGCTACTGAACCCAGAAAGCACATATTTCCCAAGAGCTTTAGCCAAAGCCCAGAGGAACATCCTGATGGCTCTGCCTACGACTCATAGCTCACTGATGGAATAAATTACTGTGAAAGGTTCGATTAGTCAGGCTCAGTGAAGTGCTTGTGCTGTATCTGGGGTCCTGAGGCCAGAGGACTGACAGCCCCACCAGTGGTTTGTAGGAAATTCTCCAAGGATACGGAAGATGAAAACCATCAGATGTTTACTAAAAACCTACCCTTTATGCTTTTAAAACTTATTTATTGTTTTAATAATCATTGATTTTATTTCAACAAACTTGTTATTGCCTATGTTTATTTTACTTTTTAAATTTAAATTTCTTGGACTGCAACATGCAAACTGAGCATATTACCATGTGACGTGATAATACATGTATTGTTATGCAATGTCAATCCACTTATTTTTAGGAAGTTATTTCTATATTTCATACATTAGTAAATATATGCATTGGGTGATTGTTTACTCAAAATTTGGAGAACTGCTTAGGACCTGTTCTGTGATAAGTGCTTGGCACTGTAGGGCAGGTTTTTCTCCCAAAGCTAATTCAAGAGATCTGTGTGCTTATCCAGTCGAAGCACGAGACAAAAGGGAATGTTTTCATGGCAAACAGCTTTTCGGAGAACAGTTGCTTAGGCAGTTTTTTTGAGCAAGGGGATTTAGATGTGGTGGAAAATGCATAAGGCCCAAATACCTGATGAAACTTGTCAACACTTTTAATTCTACATCTGTTGTTGATCACACTATGGGACTTGTTAATATGTTTATGATCATGTTGCCACAGTGGAAAACACCAAGTTAAACTGTCATGTCTAGTCAGGTAGGGTACCAGGTCCTTCATGTATATTTGATGACAAACAATTCCACTAAAACATGCTGGGTTATTTTACTACTGTACCTCATAGAAAGCCTCATGTTTGGTTTTGTTATTCTTGTGCCCCAGGCACAAGCAAATAGAAGAATTTAAGACATTTAAGCCAAGAAAGTAGAATACTAATTAGCTTGCCCATTAACAAAACATCAGTTTTGTGTGAAGCGCAACTTAGGTTTTCAGAGTTGTCATTTGTCATCTGGTTAACAAGTGAACAGAAAAGCTGGCTTTTATATGGAATGTGCTATAGTTCAGGTACTTGCTAAGCACTGTTATTTGTTAAAACAGGAAAATCTGAGAGCTCGGGCTCTCATATTGCAGTTAATGTCCTCTAGCAAAACTAGAGCAACCTTTAAAAAAATAGCAAATTAGCTCTTTTCTCTAATCATTAACGCCTGTCCCCCTCAACATTAATGCCTATCCCTTTCCGTCCTTTCACCGCCAGTATGGCTTTGAATGAGTTCTGAGGGAGATGTAGAGTTACATCCCACTCTGGCTACTAAAGTTGAATACATCACATAGCAAATCTTGTATGTCTCACTTAAACTATATGAGACTAAATATGGTTCATTTAAGAACAACAAAGAAAATGAAATTTGGTGTTGTGCAGTCAGATGCTACCTGTGTCACATGACATTTTGCAGACTTAGTCAATTCTATTTTTTTAAAAATGTTTTATTGATGAAGTAAGAACACATTTTCTTTCTTCCTTTCTTTTTTTTTTTTCTGTGGCTTGGAGAACTGAACTGAGGACCTTGTCTTTGCAAGGCAGGCAGAGGCACCACTGAGCTAAATCCCCAGCCCTGTTCTGTTTCGGAGGGACCGTGTCTGTTCTATTATCCCTGCACCAAATGCTCAGCAGAATGCTTCTCTAATAGTAAGCACCACATAAATGAATATATAAAACTGGATCTCTCCATGTACCTACCAATTTCCATCTCCTTATAATCACATATATATATATTAAAAGTCATTATCCTGAAGGAGCAGAATCCATTATAATTTATAGCATAGTAATTTTCATGTCTAGTATGCATTAAATAGTTATTTTGAAGGGGGAAATATGATATTTATTACACCAAAGTACATTTACTAACAGGAAGTAGAATATTTGAGTAGATACTGTTCGTGTGTGTGTGTGTGTGTGTGTATGTATGTGTATGTTTTATACTGAGTATTGAGCTCACGGCCTCCAATAAGTTAGGCAAGTCCTGTGCTACGGAGTTATGTCCTAAGCCTCATATAACAATTTCCTCTCAATTTTGGCTTATTTTCTCAGAATAACTATTTTTTTTATTTTACTCATAATTTGGACAACTGGTCTTTATTTTCAAATATTTAAAATAAAATGAAGTGTGAGATAAAGTCATAAAACTAGAATCCTAAGTTGAAAGATAACCTGATGGTTTTAGCTACTTTTTTTTAGCTGCTTTATTTGAGGATGTTTTTTACCCCAAAGTCTACTGGTTAGAAGATGAAGGGACACATGCTTCTCTTAGAATGATAGTCAGAAAATGAATATCCTGATGAAACAAATATATAATTATGTTTAGGGACACTGGTTGGGGATTAAAAAAAATTGGAAATGAAAGACAGTGGAGTAAACAAAATTGATGGGATACATAAAAAAATACATACAGATATCACAGTGCATAGCAGCAGAACAAAGAGCTTCCCTGAGAGCACAGAATTTCAGTGCACACTGTCCTTACCACTGCAGGTGACTGTACAAAAAAATTTTAGTTTCATGACTATAAACCCAAAGAGATGATGGTAGGAATCCTTTTCTTTTCTTTTCTTTTCTTTTTTCTCTTCTCTTTCTTTTTCTTTTTTCTTTTCTTTTCTTTTCTTTTCTTTTCTTTTCTTTTCTTTTCTTTTCTTTTCTTTTCTTTTCTTTTCTTTTCTTTTCTTTTCTTTTCTTTTCTTTTCTTTTCTTTTCTTTTCTTTTCTTTTCTTTTCTTTTCTTTTCTTTTCTTTTCTTTTCGACAGGATCTTGCTTTGTAGTTCAGGCTGGCCCTGAACTCACTATGTAGCACAGGCAGGCCTTGAACTCAGAAATCCTTCTGCCTCTGTCTCCTGAGTGCTGGGTTCACAGACGTGAGCCACCACGCCTAGCACTGTGGTATGTGGTACTGATTGCTGGTGGTTGTGAGTCACCATGCCTGTTATTGTATGTGGTTACTGTGGATCGAACTAGGGACCTTGGGTTTGCTAAGCAGGTGCCGGAACCACTGAGCTAAATGTCTGGTGCAGGAATTATTATTATGATTTTTTTAAAAGTCACATTAGACCTAGTGTCTCCCATAATGTCTGGTGCATAGTGTGGAGAATAAATATCTGATTCATGAATAAATGCTTTTATAAAGTCAAGCCATGATCTCCAACTCTACTTAGCTTTGATACTGGCTTTATTAAAATTATAAAGACAATCCGTGTTTATAATAATATAACTCATATAGATCTGGGAAGTGGTCTGTCTATGTCCATCAAGAGATGAATAGATAAAGATAATGTGATATTTATATGCAATGGAGTACTATGTCATAAAGAAGGGCGAGCTGGGTCATTTGTTGGGAAATTTATACACCATGGGATCATAATGTTTAGTGAAATAAATCAGACATACAACTTTGAATATTGCACAGTTTCCCTTTATGACAAAATCAAAGAAAATTAAAGAGCAAAATAAAAGATAGCTGTTAAGAAATAAGAAAGGGGACCAAGAGATAGAAGGAAGTGGGGGAGGAGAGGGATTAAAGTATTAAGATATGTTGTGTATGATTCTGAATCCCCACAATTTACATAATTGTTAAGTGTACTAAGGGGGAAAAAAAGAAGAGAAAACAAAAACCAAAACAAAAGAAAACAGAAAGGAACCTCAAATAACTAAGCTTTGAAAGGAAACTTGTTGCTTATCTATTCTTTCTTCTCCTTTCTAGCATTTCTCTTAATTACTGTCCTTTTTATCTTTTCCAACTCCTTGTTCCTTTTTACATAAACAGAGGTGAAAGAATTATTGAAGGAAAACAACTTACTTTTCAGGTTCTACCTAGGTTCCAGTAGTATTAATAAACACTCTGAATGGTATTAATTCTTTCTGAATTTGTGTGACACAACTGGAGAATACTGTTTTGGTTTGAGAATTTACACATTTTCTGTAAACAGAAAAAATTATTCTCCTTTGTGTCAAGGACTTCAAAAAAGAATTATTCCCAAATAAGTCTCATTAAGACAACAAAATCCGCTGTGTCCCCAGAGCTTCTCTCTCTCTGCCATCTTGCAGCAGTTCCATCTGTTTTTGACTGTTGGCATCACAGTTGAAGTAATGTTTTAAGTTAATACATAGCAACAAGCTAATTTAGCAGACATGTTAAAACAATATGTTTTTATAAAAGTTTGCCTGTCTAATCTGATGGAGTTTGACTAGGAAAAATGGCAAAGGAAGATCGTAACTGTTAAACTGAACGTTTACTTTTGTAATTAGTATTTGTAACAGTAAGAAAAAAGCATCATAAATGATAATTTAAGTGGGAAAACATGATCCTAACTTCTCGTTTCAAGTGAAATAGCCCAGCACTTAAATTTATTGTCAGTGAAGTAATAAGATCAAGCTCGCCGGTGCTCCTGGTACTGTGCTAGAGTCAAAGAATAATGTTTTGAACCTCCCCTTTTTTCTTTGACCTCTTCCCATAAAGCATAAGGTTTACTAAGTACTCAGATGATCTGCACCATTTTTCAAATTGACTGAGTGTTCAGCATAAACAAACCATACAATCTTTGCTGGTGTCTGGGAGAACCCTTGCCAGGGTATTTTATATTGGTTTGTGTTTGGACATAATCATTTTTTTTAACCTTCAATATTATCTAAGTGAATAATGTAAATTTATGATATGCAAATATTTAATGAGGATGTACTATCTACAAAGTATGCCATGAAAATATAGTAAGGTTCATTATCCAAATCGCTTCTAATCTTACAAAATGATTTAAGGCAGAATGTTCATTTACCTCGCTTGAAAAATAGAAGATATAATGCTCACATTGCTTATGTCCAGAAGGTATCATAAAGATCAAATGATGTGATTATATGTTAAATTATGTGTCAAGTATCATCTAAATGCAGGATAGTCTTATCAACTGTATTCTAGTCAGGGCTTTTCAGAGAAACAAGACCAATACTGATGTGTTAGTATATTATATATCCTAGTTACCATTTTGTATATTATATATAAAGTCTAGAGAGAGATTATGACAGGGGATTGGGTCACAGTTTATAGAGGCTGGGAGGTCTCATGATGAGCCCTCTGCAAGTGGGAGACCTCAGAACGACCAGATTTTTTTTCCAAGTATGCTTTCCACTTAAATCTTATTTTGATTCTTTCTGTTTTTAACTACTAAAAACACACACCCAGTGTGTTTCACATTTTAGTGCCAGGGAAACTTATCTACTGATATGTTTCTATTTCTATCTATATTTGTGTCTCATTGATCTTTTTCCTGACTTCAACATATACTATGCATGAAATTCATTTATACCATATTCTGCTGCGTGAGGATTTAGATTTACAACCAAAACATAAACCTCATGGAACACAACAGTAGGGCCTAGTATGTGTTTTAGAGGAGCAAAGAACCAAAAAGTCACCCACATTTCAAAGGTAATTACATCAAAGGAGTTTTTGTGCTCATGAGCTTTGAGGGTCCACTCTGTGAAAAACTTGCAGGGGCTGAGATTTTGACTCTACTCACTAGCAGACAAGTCAGCTGGTAACTTGCATGGTATCACTGAAGGATGTAGTCTTTCTGGACCTGACACCAAAGAGGTTATTATAGCAGCGATAGTAGCCGAAGTAGGAGCGCGTTTTTCTTTCTCAGTCCCCTAAGCCCCAGTCTCTGCATGATGTGAAGAGGGCCAGATGTACCCAACATATTCACTGGGTTGGAGAAGGAGCTTAGAGAGTAAGGAACCTGCATTTTTTTTTTTTTGAGGTAGGGTCTCGCTTTGTAGTTCAGGCTGGCCCTGAGCTCACTGTGTAGTCCGGGCAAGCCTGGAACTCAGCAGTCCTCATCTCTGCCTCCCGAGTGCTGGGATGACAGGCGTGAGCCACCACACCTGGCAGAACCTGCATATTTTTATATTGGCAGTAAATATCTGCCCTTTGCTCTAGAGAGAAGTGATGTTGCTATCTTTTAAATATGCTTGCTATGAAACATCCTTGAGGTGATAACCTGAAATAAAGTGCTTCTGCTGAAAGAAAACAAGCAGAAATGTTTGAGCACTATGGGGAACTTCACCAGCACTTCTGTTCTGTGTCCAGCACTGTCTGCTAACCCACTCTAAGTAGCCCTCGCCACCATCATTATATATCGCAACAGAACTGGCTTGCATAAGCCTGTCGGTTTTGGAAGCTTACATGCCCTTGTTTTAAAGCATTTCCCAATGGCCGAGTAATCCAACATCCAACTTCCTCTCTTACCTCTCCATCTTTTCTAAAATCCTCCTCTATGGTTTTCGGTGTGTCCCTAGACACCTTCCCCATCACTGAGCAACAGCGTTACTGCAAATTTGTTGCTATTATTTGGCTGAAAGACAAAAGGCCCTGACCTGAGTGCAAGGTATCTAAATTATACTATAGGTGATGAATATGGTGAAGATTAAGTCTTCTAATGATGTGGAGGTGAAATTTCATTAGCTCTGCACAAAGTGTCATACCTAGTTTGGAGACACACCGTGCGGTCTTGAATTAAGTGGATTCTGGATGAATCTGATCGTTAAAAGCTTCTCAGTAGGTTTCTTTCAGCTGAGCGATGGAGCCTCCCATGGACTAGTAATGAGACTGTATTTCTGCTGAGAGCATCATCTGTTAACAGCTCAGTGAATTTTCTTTTTGCCTGAAGACTGGAAGTAGGTTTGAAGAAGCTAAATCTGCTCTACTTCCTGCAGATACAGGCCAAACTCTGTTAATCTGAAAACAGAAAACTCCTTGTGTATCCTAAGGTATGCTGGGGACTCCTTAGCTGTCCTATGCAAAGTAAGTCACATGGATTGTACTGTAGGAAGACCTTTTGACACTTCATTATGCACTTAGGAAATAGCTGACTAAAAAGCTTTCATTAGAAACAGCATATATGTGTGTGTGTTGATTTTTATCTTTATTGGTACATTGTATATACACATCATGATCATACTCAATAATGAGTGACCTCATATACATTTTATTTTCTAGCCAGATCCGTTTATATCCCACCCTCTATATGACATATACCACTTGTTAGCCCATGCCTCTGTTACGGGGCTCTTTCTCCTGTTGGACGGCTTTGCTATCTTCTTTCTACCTACTGTTTTTCCCTGATCAAGGGCTTATCTTGAGTCCTCCAAGATTTTCCTTGTTTGTGCCTCAACATCCTGGTTTCCATTTACTGCATTATCAGCTCCCATGTTGTTTCTATTTATTTTCAATCTCTTCTACAACAGTGCCTCAGTATGCCTTCTGTTGCGATGCACTTAATTTGAAACATTTTCTTTGCAATATGAATCCACTTTAAGCCCATCAGGAAGTGGAAGGTGAAAAACAAAAGCAAAGACAAAAGCCAGCCTTAGCACTCTGAGAGCACCAGAGAAGCCTAAGGGATTCTCCCTCGGTGAGGCCCACTCCCTGCGGCCTGGCAACGGCAGGGGGCTTCGCTTGGTGCAGATGAGAATAAAAAGCATGTCCTTTCTATCTATTTTTGTGGAACATTCTATGTACTCTTACGGAACATTGATCATATTTTAAAACTGAGATTTTAGTACTGTTCTATTGACACCTGTTTTAGGGTGGTGTTATACATTAGAGCAATGGATTGTTACTATTTTATGGAGCAGCTTTTACATCTTCTCAAAAAAGAAGTGTTCCCACCTCTGTTGCCTGTCTGGAAAAGGGGAGATATGCAGACCATGACGAATAAAGCCACCAAGGGTGCAGGAAGGGAGGAGAAGCAAAAATACTTTTGCCCATCACATGGAGTGATAAGGAAGAAATGTGATGCAAGGCTATAGGTCTCCGACTTTGCAGAAGAATTATTCGGGGAGCTTTGGACTGAGCAGGCTCCTTGAACACATTTGAAACCTTCTATGTCAGAACTTCTGCTTAGATGTGGGGCAAATGGGAAATAATCTACATTTTTACTTCTGAGTGAAAACCAGAAGGTTCCTTTCTATAATGTCGAAGGACTGTACATTGCAAGAAGTTAACATGATTTTTGGAGACAAAAATCCAATTTAGTTATGTCCTAGGAGCTTGGGCTTAGTCACACTGTGCCTCAAGTTTTTCGTCAAAGGAAATAGTCACCTTATCTTATGGGGCTTGTGGGATGTTTAAAGCAATAAAAACTGTATGGTGCCTGGCACAGGGGTATATTTGGAAATATTTACAGTTCTAACATTTTAGAAAAGGTATGAGCTATATTTATCTGAAATAATCCTCCTTCATGTGAAGTGATATGAATTATAACATCTCTTTGATATGGATCTGTGTGTAGAATAAAAGATGGAAATGTCTGTTCTTTCATTTCTGTATTTGTGGTGATCCAAAAGCACCCTAGGTTATAAAATTAACAGGAGAAAAGATAATCTGCTTATTGTAAGCAATTCTGTCTACTGTTTTTTATGGGAATAATAGAGCTTGGAATTAGTTTCAAAACTAGGCAGTAAAATTTTCAAAATACCACACTGTTTCAGGTCAGTGGTTTCTTTAATATTGGATATTCCGTTGAGAGCACAATAGTCTTCTAAGAAAGCCAAATCAGAAAGTTAAAAAGAAATCTCAAACCATCCTCCTTTGGATTCTATTAAGAATCAACTGTTACATGACTTTGTAAGAGCCCTTAAATTTATAATTCCTTGATATCAAACACTAAGATATAGAAGTCCTGCTTGGAAAACTGCTAATTTTTAAAAAGATTGAAATTCTTGAGAAAAGTAAGATGAGTTATTTCATCTCCAAACAACCAGCTTCTCCACATGTATTTAACTAGACATTAGCCCCCCCAAAACTCATAAAATTTTATTCATATTATCCTTATGAAACATAGTTAACTATATATAATTTTTTTTTAGACAGGGTCTTGCTTTGTAGTTCAGGCTGGCCCTGAGCTCACTATATAGCCCAGGCAAGCCTCGAACTCAGCAATCCTCCTGCCTCTGCTTCCTGAGTGCTGGGATTACAGGCGTGAGTCACCATGCCCGGCATGTATATAAATTCTTTTAAAAATAGCCCTTTGAATAACAAACTGCATTTTTGACTCCTGCTAGATATAGCAGCATTTTCCTTTATGTCATTCAGCATTAAACATTTCAGACTGAGAAACTGTAATTTTTTTAAACTCATCTTCATAAAAAGACACCAAATTCCTTGGGTCATTTTAGTTATTTTCCTAGACTATTTCCAAAATGATTTTTTAAATGAAATTAAGGAATATTATACCTTCATCTTACTTCTCAATATGTTTTGACAAACTTTACCTGACAGACTGTTCTTTAAATATCTTTTTTAAAAAACTAATTACATTTATTCTACAAGTCAAAGTGTGAACAACAGAAATGAATAATGGAATTTATTTGCATCTATCTAGAACTTGCTTCCTTATAAGAGTATCTAGCCCACAAAATAAAAATATATGTGAAATTTATAGACTCAGAATATTAGAGTTGATGTGGATTTAGAGGTCACCTGAACTTCTTTTCAAGGCAAAACATAAAATTCTGGGATATCAGTTTTCTATTTATTCTTAAGCCTTAGTGTTTACAGTTACTCTAGCCAACCTAGTTATTTATAGTAAGTCCCCATAGCTACCAGGATGCCCATGACAGCCTTCAGATGTCTCTAATTGTCATTTCCTTCGTACTGTTTCATACTGTTAATCTTCAGAAATATATTTTGTGTTTAGAAACTGTATCTGATGTTTAGATATTTTGACAGCAGTTGTCACTCTCTTTCGCTGGTGTTTATATAGTCATTTAAATAAGTAAAATGTAACAAATATCAAGATGGCTTAAAGATGACAAAGGAGACATAATTTAAGAATGTTCAGAAAAAGAACCTTTTCTAATTCTAAAAGTAATTTATTCATTTTAAGAAGATAGCATAGTACACAAAAATGAACTTGCAAGAATACTACAATCTTTAAAAAAATCTTTAATAATTTTATAAATAGGTAGACAGAGACAGATACAGAGGGCTAAGTCTGTTACACTTCTTGTCTTTTTATCCACACATTAAAAATACTTTCAACTTTAAAAAGTTGATAATGTACGTCTTTATTTATTGACTGACAGGGTGGTTAAACTGGCATATAAATCTTAAAAAAAAAAGGATATCAGACATGAATTCAATCTGTCATAAAAAGGGATGGAATTCTCAACAAAGGAATATGATTGTCCGTGTTGTTACAGAAGTAATTACAAGCATCATAAAACAAAACAGAAAGGATGCATCCATACATTGATTATAATAAAACTTTCCAGTGCATTTATGTTCAATGTAAAGTAATGCTGTAATTGATTTTAATAGTACATTATCATCAGCTACTACATAAAGTTTTAATTTTCATATTATTTACAGCTATAAATGAGCAGATAAAATGAAAATGAACACCTTTATTCAGAATAGAATATTCAGAAAAGATTCTTTGGGTTTTAGAAAGAGTATTTAAGAAATATGGTCAAGATTTGCAAAGATGTAGTAGAATTGGAGATGTAGGTTTTTTTTGCCTTTCGCTGTTGCTGTTATTTTGGCTGCTGGAGTTTGAACCCCGGACTCGCACTGAGGTGTTCTGTCGTGTAACTACTCCCTAGCCCAGTGGTGGCGAACTTTTTAGAGGCCGAGTGGCCGAACTGTAACCCAAGACCTGCTTATTTATCACAAAGTGCCACTGCTGCAGTGAAACCTGAATATGGGGGCTTTAGTTTAGAAAAAACAACCGTTGTCCAGTGCTCGGCTGCTGGGTCAGCGTGATCACACGCTGACAGAGAGGGCTCTGTACGTCTGTCGAGGCACGTGTGCTGTATGTTCGCCCCTACCGCCTAGTCCTTTGTTTATTTAATACAAATTCCTATGAGTTTATTTTACTTACTTTTCTCATTGTAATTTCTCTCTCTTTTTTTTTTTTTCTTTTTGAGACAGGGTCTCGGCCTTGTAGTTCAGGCTGGCCCTGAGCTCACTATGGTGCCCAGGCAAGCCGCCGCGAACTCAGCAATCCTCCTGTCTCTGCCTCCCGAGTGCTGGGATGACAGGCATGAGCCACCACGTCCGGCATTGTGGTATGCGGTGTTGATTGCTGGTGGGCGTGAGTCTCCACGCCCAGCATTATATGTGGTTACCGGGGATCGAACTCAGGACCTTGCACTTGCAAGGCAGGCGCTGGAACCACTGAGTTAACCCTCCGTCCCAATTTCTCTCTTATTAACAATAAAAATGAGGTCTCCTTAAATATCCGGGGGAGCCTTTTATTTCCATGTTGCTTGGACAATGCATGTTTGTTTTTGTGGAAGACACTGGAAAAGCACTCAAAGTGAGTTCTGCCTACAATATCCTTTTTTCCTCTGCTTAACTCTTCGCCTCTTTATAGTATTTGCTCGTCTTTCAGTAAGGATTTCACTGATGTGTAAAAACTCACTGCCTAAGTAGAGAGCTCCACCGGCTTCTCCTTTACTTTCTTCTCAGCATGAGGAATCGTTACTCTTTCTGATGGTTTTCCAACTGATCTCTAGCTTGCTGTTTCATCCTCTCCTCTGCCATCTCCACAGTACTTTTCTACTTCTTTTCTGAAAGATAATTTAGAATAAGCTAATCTTGGAGACTCCTGAAGAGACACCTAGATTGTCATGGCAAGGTTGGGATGGCCAGAGCCTGATGCCATGCTCCTGTGACCTCTTTTCTAACCTCACATGGTCACTTAATACCCAGTCTCAATTCTCATTTTTACCCATTTCCCTACCCACTCCCCCCTCCTCCCCCCTTTATACATGCTCTTTTATTTTCTTTCTGTATCATATTTATTCCTTCCCCTCATCACATTCCCACACCAAGTAGGAATTAAAAGCAGAATCTTTTCATTTTGAAAAGCATAATCAAGCTTAAAAAGTCTTCTCTAAAACCTTCAGTTCCTAAGAGAAGTCTGTCCTGGTGCCGTGGAGCACGGGGAGCGCCGCTGTGGAGGAGGAAATGCAGAGCAAAACCCTCGCGAGGCGTCAGTCGCTCAGCCCATGATGTACCCCAGAGGTCAGCGAAGAGAGGATGCCTCCCAGTGTCCAGGAGACCCAGACTCCCACATCACAGACCCCTCCATCACCACAAAGGTTTACACAGAGGGCCATTGCGTACACAGTGCAGAGAACATGATGTAAAGAGCCATCAAACATTATGAGATCCCTCCCCTGCAGCACATAAACAAAGTGAGGTGGAAAACA
>PVIC010003726.1:22511-67337 GCA_004025085.1 Thryonomys swinderianus | reverse complement strand
CACAAACACAAATATTTTCTCTGTTCCTCTCTTGTCCCTGCTATGTGCCTTCGATAGCTTGCACACTCTCTGCTTCATCTTGATAGCCTGCTTGGATTTGTTCCCTAAGAAAAGTCCCCCTTTTCTCTTTCCAGAGCTCTTCTTGCGGGTCCTAGCACAGTCTCCCCCCTCCTGAGTTTCTATAGCTCAGTAGGCATTAAATGATAGTCTGTCGTGCCCTGGCCACCCAAGTGTGGATCAGGTCTTGTTTGTCATTCTTCCCGATGGGTGGGATTCTAGACCACAGACGAGTACATCATGCAGTCTCTTTGGGCAGCCACACATCTTTCCAGGCCCAGCCCCTTCGGCCAATTTCAAGAAGATGACACTAGTAGCTAGGTGAGGCCTAGAGGTGGGCAGAATGATTCACTGGCAAGCTTTCAACCCTCATCTTTGCTCCTCTGTGCTCATGGGTTCAGCCCTTATCAGCTCCTCTGTTGGTACAGTATAGTAAATGTTCTTGTTTTTAAAGGAAGGAAGGGATAGTTTGACAAGGCCCCAGGTGGCTGCTTCTGACTCTCCTGCCACTCCTGTTTCCCTTTTCTGGAGACTCACTTACTATTGCTTATGGCACGCTGCCCTGTGAGTCTCGTAGTCTATTTTCTCCACTGTTCTACTCACCCATAAAAATGTAAGCGTACCGTTTTCCAGTTTTTCTTCACTGCCATTTCTGGTCTCACTAACATGTCATTTTTGTGCTGAATCACAGAGACTCAATCATGGGACTGGAGTTAGTAGAGTTGGTGCAGGTGGTGGTTCTCAGGGGAGCCCTTCTGAGAGAGACCTCCCTGGTTTATCTTGTAGGGAGAGGACAGGGCCTCTGGACAACAGCGAGTGAGGAACCAGTCAGACAGGGTGGGATCGGGGGATGGTATCACCTTATTTCCTATGAACAAAGAAGGCTCTACGAAGCAGGTGGAATTTCAGTTGCTGGACTGGGCAGTCTTTGCCCAGCTTTTCCACAGGGCCTCCCTTCATCCTTATGAAGCCTGTAGTTTCATTCACTCTAGTTTGTTCATTTGCCTCATTTGGTTTTCCTAATACCCAGCCTTCCCCAGTCTCTCACACCTCGAAGGACTTCACCTGCCTTTCCTGCAGATTTTGGACAATTCCACTTCTGCTGCTCTGCTCTCTATTCCCTACACTGTTGAAGAACTTTATTCCTATGGCCCCCTCTGCTCAGCCCGCCCACTGCCTGCCATCAACAGCACCAGACTTTTAACATCCCTCATGGTCAGCCAGTGGCTCACTTTCTGACTAAAGGGAAATTTTCCTTCTTTAGAACTTACTGCATAACCCAGGCTGGCTTCAAACGGACGACCATCCTCCTGCCTCAGGTGCCAAAGTGCGAGATTATAGCATGTGCCACCAAGCCTGGTGTCACTAATATTTTAAATTCTCCCCAGATGTTGGTACATGCCTTTAATCCTAGCTACTTGGGAGGTTGAGACAGGAAGATTTCAAATTGGAGGCCAGTCTGGACAACTTAGTGAGACCCTGTCTCAAAAATAAAAAGATAGAAAAGACTTGGGAAGTAGCATAATGGTAGAGTACTTGCCCTGGGTTTCATTCCCAGTAACACACACACACACACACACACACACACACACACACACACACACACACAGCTCCCCAAATGATTCTAGTGTGCAGCTGGAATGAAAAAGTATAAACTGAGTAAAACCCAATGTTTTGACTATAGCTACATTTGTAAATGACTCCTGCCTATATTTCCTTCTTTTACACATTTGTCCTGTAATCTGGGAGCCATCCATACTAGCCTGCCCCTTCATAATTCTGTGCTTTCACATACATGGTTCCCTCCATCTGTGCCAAAACACAGAGCCTCAAGCGATCACAGGAATACAACTAATAGGGTTTATATAGGGTGGTGATTTCCCTGCCCTCTAGAAAGTGTCTTTTAATGCTTAATTTACTTGTCATTTCTATGAACCCTCAAGAATTAACCCTCTTAGGCTGGGAGTTATGGTGCATGCCGGGAATTCCAGTACTTGAGAGGCTGAGACCAGAAGCATCACAACAAATTCAAGGCCAGCTTGGTCTATATAGTGAGTTTAAGGCCAGTCTGAACTAAAAGTGAGACCTTGTCTCAAAAACCAAACCAAACCAAACCAAAATTATTCCTCTCACCAGGTCAAGGCAGCTCCCTACCCTCTAGGTTTATCTCTAGGGGACTTATGTACCACATGCTACTATAACAGTTCATTTTTGTTCTTCTCCACTAGACTGTGCTTTAGAGGAAACCCAGAGCCATGGAGATGACATTTGGTAGGACTTGACTCTCTGTCAAGTACTGGAAGATGCTTTAGGTTAGGACCAGGATAAGAACTGAACAAAACATTTTGTATGTATTCACTTGTTTAGTCAGTGTATCTTGAGGGCTTGTTGTGGTTATTTAGAATGTGGTCCTACTGAATAAATGTAAAGTTTCCTATTACTACTGTGTTTGGTTTCTGGTTTTTGGGGAAGTTTTGTCATCTGTGATAATCTTTTTTTTTTTTTTTTTTTGAGACAGGGTCTCGCTTTGTAGTTCAGGCTGGTTCTGAGCTCACTATGTAGCCCAGGCAAGCCTCGAACTCAGCAATCCTCCTGTCTTTGCCTCCCAAGTGCTGGGATTACAGGCATGAGCCACCACACCCGGCATATGTGATAATCTTTGTAGTGCAGTTTGTGCTTTGCACACAATCTTTAGGAAGTATCTGTTACAGTCATACACATATGAGTATGTACCTTGATACATTAGGTGGTTTCCCCACCTTATCCATTAAATGTTGTAACAAAGACATTGCTAAGTGCTTTAGTTGATTTATCTCCTTTGACATAATAATCCTATGGGACAAGTACTGCTATTACTCCCATTTTATAAAGGTTCCACAAGTTACAGAAGGTCGCACAGCTACTCATTAGAGCATTTAAACTCAAGACTTTGGAGTCAGGTATGTCCTTAAGGCCACTAGGCAAGCCATCAATAATTTTTTCTTTTGGGCAGTACCAGGGATCAAACCCAACCTTCAATAAATATTGATGGAATCAATGAAAACTTTAGAAAGAAGTGAAAATATTTTCAAACTGTGTCTTTACTCAGTTCCTTGATCTCTCTGCTTTGTCACTGTTTCACTCACTAATATCCACTCTGCACTCTAGAAGGTCAACTGATTGTCTGATGATAGAGACAGAGAAATGACTAAAATATGGCCCTTGCTGAGAAAGCTTGTAGTTGAGGAACTGACTTACTGCCTGAGAACCGGGACTGTGCCTTGTGTTAAGCCAGGGTAAGGACTGAAAGTTGGGGAAATGACAAAAGATGCTGACATCCTTGGGGGACAGTTAATGCCCAGGACACTGACACAGGTAGGATGAGACAAACTGGTAGGAACTAGATCAAGTAGAACCTTAGGGTACAGATTGAGCATTTGAGTGCTCAATTGAGCATTTGAGTTGGATTCTTTTGCCATTTCCCTTTCAAGGTCAAGTACTAAGGGGCTGGGTCCAAGCTATATTTTGGCTCTGACCTCTCTTTTTTTTTGAGACAGGGTCTCGCTTTGTAGTTCAGGCTGGCCCTGAGCTCACTATGGAGCCCAGGCAAGCCTCAAACTCAGCAATCCTCCTGCCTCTGCCTCCTGAGTGCTGGGATTACAGGCGTGAGCCACCACACCTGGCACTGTGGTATGTGGTATTGATTGCTGGTGGGCGTGAGTCTCCATGCCTGTGAGCCAGCGCGCCTGGCACTGTGGTATGGTATGTGGTATTGATTGCTGGTGGGCATGAGTCACCACGCCCAGCATTGTATGTGATTACCAGGATCCAAGTCAGGGCCTTGCGCTTGCGAGGCAGGCGCTGGAACCACTGAGCTAAATCTCCGGCCTGGCTCTGACTTCTTACTTAAGCTCTAGGATGAAACCACCTTCTACCAGTTATGTACATGTTGTTCCTCCCAGCCACCACCTCTTCTAAAATCCCTAATTCTATCTACATTTACACCAGCCAATCCTACCAGGAGGATCACTGTATGCAAAGCACTGTTCCAGGAGCTGCTGGAGGTGGAGGTTTCATTTCACTGGAACCTGGTCCTTGCCCCCAACAGTTCTGTCTAGTTGGATATGTGGAGGGAGGGCCCAGGTGGGGGTAGAATCCAGAACACAGTATTCCTGGAGGAAATCTCCACATTGCCTCTGCAGCTTCTATCATTTCCTCCTTAGGTCTGTCTCTCTCCTGTCTTCCTGCAGTACTCTATCACCTAAGCTCGGAGTGCAGGGAAGGTGTTCCGAGAGTTTAACAGTCTTGGACATTGTAGGTCGTCAATAAATGATGGACGAATGATACAAGCCTGATAATATCCTTCGTAAAAATCCTCAGTTTCTGCTGTGCTTCGAGACTAAAAATCAGGACGCCCCATTTGGCTTTCAGGACTTACTACAATCAACTTCCTTTGCTTTTTTTCTTTTACTGCTTGGAAGGCCAGTTTAGCTAGTGATTCAGTGCTCTTGCCCCAGGCCACTGGTATTCTTCCTCCACCTCCGTTACAGGATATCCTCTCTCTGCCAAGCAGCTTTTAAATGCTGAGGCACGACCAATTTTATAGGCAACAGTGGTCAGCTGCTTCTCCCGCTAAGTCTAAACCACCCCTCCACCCCTCTGGCCTCTCCTTGCCCACGGCCTGAGTGAGCTCCGGGCGGAGGTCAGAACCCTGGCAGCCCCCGAGTCCTAGGCTGGACCTGCCGCAGACGGCGGAGGTGTGGGTCTTGCTGGTGGACCGGTCGCAGGGCCGAGAGTCGAGTCATCGAGGGCTGGACGTCAGGAAGAAGCAGGGTGCTCCCGACGCAGGCCAGGCCCCACGCACCCGGCCAGGCAGGCTGAGAGATGCGAGGGAAGGGGAGGGGAGCCGGGGCTGGGTTGCTTCCTGCCCCGATCGGGCGGCCCGCCCCTGCCCCCGCCCCTGCGGCCGAGCCGCGCTGGACGGCCCTTCTGCCTCGGCCGGCCGCCCAATCAGCAGGCGCCCCCCGCCCGGCCCGCCCCCTCCCCCTCTGGTGACAGAAAGTCGGCCCAGCAGATGAGGAAGTGGCAGGCGGGCCGGCCCCGGGGACTTGAGTCTGGCCTTGCTCCCTCCCAGCCCTCCACCGCTGCCTGCCTGGCCCCTGCTGGTGAGTCTGGATCTTCCACGGCTCCCCCACGTGCCGGCGCCCCCTGCCTGGCTGGCCCGGCCGGCCCTGGCCGCCTGCCCTGCCCTGCCCTGCCCTGCCTCGCCCTGCCCAGCCCAGGTTGTGGGCGAGGCTGTTCCTAGGGCGAGAGGGTGGGAGGTCCTGGCTCCTGGTGCCGGGCCTCTCCAGCACCCCCAGCCCCGTTTGCTCTCACCCGGGCCTTCCTCCACTACCTCCCTGTCCGCCTCTCTCCATCATCTCCTTTCTCCTGTTTCCTTTGCCCGTGTCCTTTTCCCTTACATCCATTTTAAAAACGAAGGAACCGGCTGAGCTCCCTTCTGGGGGGTCACACCCAGACTTCTTCAAGCCTAGGGAGCAGCCTTGAGTCCCTCCTGACCTCCAGGGTTCCTGCGCGGGTATGGGGTGAGCTTGGGGTAGTGGTTGGGAGAGATAAGGAGCCAGCTCACGTGTGGCAGGGGAACTGTGAGAGCACAGCCCAGGCGCTGGGGCCTACCATAGCTTAGGCCATCAACAAGTCTGACTGCCAGGAAGACCTGAGGAGTCACCTGCCGGAGAGGTCCATGTGTGACTGGAGAAGGTGTGTGTCTGCTTCTCGTATGAGTGATCAGACGTTCTTTTGTGTCTTGGTGCCTCACATGTGTGAGTAACCTGGATGTGTAACTTCAGCAGGTGTGGGCCCGGGTCTGTGAGCTTTAGACATTTGCCCAGGGTGCCGCAGGGCCTGTGTGAGTGGGCCCTGGCACTCGGGGAGGTGAGGCTTTGGAAACATGCACGTCAGAGTCCATAGAGGTCAGTTTGGGTGGTGTGTGTGGCTGGGCAGAGCATTAGAAGTGTGTGTGCTGTGTGTGGATGTGTGCTAGCTCTTGGAGCACTGCACATGCCAGGCTGGTCAAGAGCTGCATGCGAGGCAGGTATGTGCAAGTGTGCTGGTGTATGTGCCTGTGGCAGGGTTTGGAGCCTTGTCACAGCGCCTCTGAAGAAGGGTGGGATGATGGGTGTGAAGGAGCCCCTGTGAGATATGAATGCACAAGGGATGTGTGCGGCCTCTGCTGGAGTGTCAGAGGTGTGTTTCTTCACAGAGCATTGCATAGGTTGTTTCCTGAGTAGAACAGACGGAGAACACCTGTTGCCCCCTCCGTGGGGAGATCCTCAGAGGCCCAAGCTCTCCTGGGTCTAGGCAGAGGTTTCTGTGTCACTCTGAGCCCTCCCCTGACATTCCTGCTGACTCCACGGGGAAGGATGCCTAGCCCATTAGGAAATTCCTGAGATCTCCCCCACTTCCCACCTCCTCACTTGCCACTGGCTTCCTTGCTCCTCCCTGGGAAGAAAAGGTGCTTGTACCCATTCTGAAGTAGATCAAACTGAGAATTCACAGCTGCTTGGGAGTGCACACTTAGGTGAGAATTTTTGGCATTTCCTTGGGCCAAGGCTTGGGGCACCCTGGGAGAGATTACTGGAGAACCTAGGATCTTAGTTCATACAGCTGATCCAGGATTGTGGGTGGTGAATCTGGAGCTTTACTTGGCTTTCTCAATCTTGGTGGGTTCTGCTTTTCTAGGCACTGACCTGTGGCCTGGACCCACCCTCCACCCCATGCCCAATACAGAGGGGGCGGGGGTGGGAAGAGGGAGGGGCTGCTGCCAGATCTAGTCAGACAGGTGGAGCCACTAGGGCTGGAGTCTCTAAGAGCCAGGCTTCCGGAGAGGAAGGGTTCTACCGGAGGAGAGTCTGAAGGTGAGAGTCCTGGAAGGCAGAGGGGAGGCCTGGGAACGTGACGGTTCAGCAGGGGAGAGGAGGACCCAGGACCAGTAAGGTGCCAGAAGGGATCCAGGAGATGAGAGTCGTGGCAGGGGAGGATGGATTGAAGGGAAGAGTACTGGGAAAGAAAAATGATTATTCAGAGCTGGAGGGTGGGGTGAGGAAGGGTGTGGAAGTTCATTCTGGAGATGAGTTCTGTGCTGTGAGGTGAAAAGGCTCTGGAAAGAAATCAGGATTGAGAGTTCTGTCGAGGAGTAAGGGAAGACAGAAAGTGAGACTGGAGAGGAATAGAGAAGAGGTATGGAGAGTAAGGTGTGGAGACCAGAAGGCATGTTGCATGGGAAGTAAATCCCCCACCAAATGACCTCCTCCCTCTTTCCTTCCTTTGTGCTTCTGTCTTTTCTCAGTGAGGCATCACAGTGAGGTCTGCTTGTGTGTCCTGTCTGTGTGTCAGGTGTTGGTTGGGACTTTGCAGTGCACCCTGTCTCATGCCCACTCTTCTTTCTCTGCAGAGTCCTTAGCCAGAATGGAGGCAGTCGTGAGCTTGTACCAGGGGATGATGAAGTGTGCAGGTAAGATGCTGGCTGCCAGCCCTTTCTTCCTTCTTGCCGGGAGTCCCAGGATCTGGGGCTCTGTCCTAATGGGACAGATATGAATCCCTCATATCTGCAGACCTGGTGAACCCCCTTTGAACCCTGTGACCTTTCTTGACTCCTTTGACACTTATTCACAGATCCCCGGATCCAGAACTACCCTCTGATGGGGTCCCCCTTGCTAATGACCTCGATCCTCTTGACCTACGTGTACTTTGTCCTCTCACTCGGGCCTCGAATCATGGCAAATCGGAAGCCCTTCCAACTTCGCAGCTTCATGATTGTTTACAACTTCTCACTGGTGGCATTGTCCCTCTACATTGTCTACGAGGTGGGCCATGATGCCTAAGCTGTAATTCCTGCCAGCACAATAAGAGTGGTGGGTTTGGGCCAAAGCCTGGCATTCTCTCCTTTCTGGAGAAGTTCAGGTCCCTTTCTTCAGCTAGAGGAAGGGCAGGATGCTGGGAGAGGGGAACTCTGGTGGTCTAATTCACACACTCCTTCCTAGTTCCTGATGTCTGGCTGGCTAAGTACCTACACCTGGCGCTGTGACCCTGTGGACTATTCCAACAGCCCAGAGGCACTTAGGGTAAGTAGGGGCCAGGGTTCAGACATAGGCAACGTGGGTGGTAAGAACAGTTTGGGTATGACCTGTGTTTATGGCCTGGTTTAGGGAGGCTCTTGGAGCGGTGCGTGGGGTCCTAAGGCTGCTCTGACTTCTTACAGATGGTTCGAGTGGCCTGGCTCTTCCTTTTTTCCAAATTCATTGAGCTGATGGACACAGTGAGTAGTTCTATGAGATGGAACTCGTAAGATAATGAGAACTTGAGGGTAGAGGGAATGTCCCACCGCTGAACCTTTGGCCACTCCTCTCTCAGGTGATCTTTATTCTCCGAAAGAAAGATGGGCAGGTGACCTTCCTACATGTCTTCCATCACTCAGTGCTTCCCTGGAGCTGGTGGTGGGGAGTAAAGATTGCCCCAGGTGAGTGGTAAAGGCCACTGGGGGAGATGGGTAAGTGACAGTCTCAGTTCTCCTGATCCTGTTTTATTGTCCCCTCACAGGAGGAATGGGCTCTTTCCATGCCATGATAAACTCCTCTGTGCATGTGATCATGTACCTGTACTATGGATTGTCTGCCATCGGTCCCGTGGCTCAGCCATACCTTTGGTGGAAAAAATATATGACAGCCATCCAGCTGGTGAGGGGCCTGCTGGCCTACACCTATCCTCTCCAACACTTCTAGTTTGAGCTGTCTTTTTATCCCACCATCTCACCTTTGACCCTACCTCTCCCTGCTCAGTATTTCTTTCTCTGCCCCACCCCCTCCATTTATCTCTCCTGATCCTTGTCTGTCTTTATCCTAGATCCAATTTGTCCTGGTCTCACTGCATATCACCCAGTACTACTTCATGCCCAGCTGCGACTACCAGTACCCAGTCATTATCCACCTCATCTGGATGTATGGCACCATCTTCTTTGTGCTGTTCTCCAATTTCTGGTATCAGTCATACACCAAAGGCAAGCGGCTGCCTCGTGTACTTCAGCAAAACGGAGCTCCAGGTATCACCAAAGTCAAGGACAACTGAGAAGCATGGCCTAGCTAGGCGCCCACCTAAGTGCCTCAGGACTGCACCTTGGGCAGCGTCCATCAGTGTCCTCCCCACTACACCTGTAACCAGGGCTTTTGTGGTCAGGACTGAGCAGGGGACTCTGTCTCCTCACATCTGGTCTACAGGGACCACTGCTTCCGTTCCACTTCTGCCGGCCAGCTCTCAGGACGTGGCCTCATTGCCCCCTGCCACTTCGGAACTGGCGGCTGAAAGGGCTGGACACTTACTTTCCCCTTCTTGCCTGAAATCGGGAAAGAAACACTCAGGGCTGGTCCCCACCAGGGTCTTGTGGCCTTTTTCCTCACACTGAAGAGGTCAGCAATAATCTGTCACTATGGACCAAGGCTCCCTTCCCCCTCCTCCACTTCACACTGAAGCAGAGAAGCTTCTGGGCCAAAGATGAAGGGTGGGTGGCCTGGGAATGCGAGCTGGAGAGGCTGCGTCCTCATTCACTTGTATCTTAATTAAAGTGACAGAGGAAACTACTGAGACTATATGTACGTACGTATGGTGTGAAGGGAGGAGGACACACAGCTTTCTGTAAACAGGAATGGTGAAGTCTCTTGTGAGATATTTTTAAGTTCTCTGATCACAGCAGAGGGGAGACCCTGAGGAGGCTGCTGGGACATAGGCCAGGCAAGGAGAAGATAAGGGAGAAATAACTTTATTAGAAAAATAAAAGACACTGGGGGATGGGTTTTGTCTTCAGCGAATGCCCTGGTGGATGAGGCTGCTTTTAGCTGCACAGGCCTTCTCCCGCTCCCGCCGCCGGGCAGGGTCCAACTCAAAGCAGCGCCACAGCCGCAGGGTCTCATCAGCTGCTGCTGATGCCACTGTGGCCCCATCCGGACTCATGGTCAGACTCAAGACTCGGGCTGTGTGACCTGGAGAAAGTGGGAGTGTTGCATATCAATGTAAATTGAAGTATAATTCACATACCATATAATTAATCCTTTTAAAAAGTACAATTTAGTGGTTTTCAGTGTCTGTAAAGTTGTGCAACCATTATAATTATCTAATCTCAAAATATTTTTATCAACTTCCCATTACCCTCTCTCCTCAGCCCCTGGCGAATACTAATTTGTTTTTCTCTGTATTCTTCTGTTCTGGACATTTTATACACATGTAGTTATATACCATGTGGCCTTGTGTCTGGCTTCTTTTAGCCACTTACCTTTGAGTTCAGCCACCTTGGCCATGGTTGGGTATTTCCAAATAACCAGCTGGTTCTGGGCAAAGCCATGGCCTGAGATGAGCTCCTTGTAGTGTGGGGACCAGAGGATGGAGCATACCTGTGGAGAGGCTGGTGTGGGCATGACATGCACCCAGGGATGCTCAAACCAGAACTGAATCCATTCACATGTTAGGCACTGAACTCAGGCTTGAATGTTATAATCCTTATAAAGCCTTTTGAGAAGCAATTATTCATTTTACTGATAAGTCAATCAGAAGGAAATTCAATAAATTCCCTAAATTACACGCAAATTAGTAGGTGACAGAGTCAGAATTTGAAGTATAGGCATCTGGCCCTTGCTAGAGCTCATCTCTAGAGTGAAGGGCTCATGGAGGGGAAATTAAAGAGAAAGATGGAATGAGTGCAGGGAGGCTCACAAGAGCCTCACCTTAATGGATTTGAATTAAACACTGTACATGATGAGAAACCATTAAAGGCTTAGAGAACAGCATTACACCACTCAGACCAGAGTGTACAGGTCTGGAGGAAAGGAAGAACACTTAAAGGATCCGTGAGGAGCATTTGTTGTGGGTCTTCCTTGAGATGAAGCAAAGGGAATGGGACAGATATGAATAATATTCTGAGGATGAACAGACAGATCCTGATGGGGAAGATAAGATTCTAGCATGCTTTTTAGATTTCTGAGCAGGTTCTGCCATTCTGAAGCAATAAAAGTGGAGGAAGAAGAGGGAGAACAAATTTCAGGGAGGTGGGAGAAGTGACAAGTTTAATCTGAGATAAGGAGGTGGCAGTGCTTAGAGGATGTAAGATAGGATATGTGCCAGACTTGCAAATAGAGCTCAGGGTTGTGAGCTTAGTCAAAAGTTGGAGTGGGCTGGGGTACCACACCTACTTTGGAAGCACAAGGGCCTAAGTTCAATACCCAGTACCACAAAAAAAAAATTGGGGGAGTTGAAGACATTGGTATGGACATGGTTGTCCAGGAAGATCACAAACTGTAACAACATGTCTGGACTGAGAGGCTGAAACAGGCAAGACTACCTGGGAATGGGCATCCACAGCACTCAGGCAGGCCCCTGAGCAGACATTCCAGATGCGAATGTGGCGGTCGCTAGTGCCTCCTCCTGTTGCCAGTATATTAGACTGCCAGGGACACCATGCCACAGCCTAGGTGGGATAAAGGCAGGATCAGCAGATACTCAAGCTAGACAAGGAACTCTAGAACACAGACAAACAGTCTAATCTCATTGTCCCATTTTTCCTTAATAGGTTCCAGGTTTTTGGGGAGGGCCTGCAAAGGCCTCAAACCCACCTCTCTCTTACCTTGACAGCCCCTTGATGCTGGGTGAATGTTTGGAGAGGAACCCAGCCACCCTCTCCAGGAGAACTAGGCCACACATTGACCAAGTTGTCATTGCCACCACTGGCCAAATGTCGTCCATCTGGGGCCCAGCGCAGTCCACACACTTCCTGGCTGTGGCCACTCAGTGTGGCCACATGGTGTTCTGCTACCCGAACGTCATGGTGGTGGATGTGGCCAGAGCGTGAGCCACTGCAGGAGGAAAGAAGAGATTTAGTTCTGTGGCAGCACCAAATACTTAAATGCATCAGTCAGGGGTATATACTTGGGGCCAGAGGCAATGCAAAGAATTAGATGCATTTTGCCATACAACTAGCAAAGCTCACTGACCTGGACAGTATATAGCTGTTCCAACTGAGAGAGCTCACTCGTGCAGAGTGACTGGTCATGTTTCGGAGCCGTTTCTGCTGTTGAACATCCCATAGCTGGAGAGAGAGGAACACTTAAGATTAGAGATTGGGCCTTGACATTAACATCCTCTAGCTGGGCCAGTTCCCTAGATCTGACGTCAAGAGTTCCAGTGCTGGGACCAGTCTCACCTGCACCTCAGCATTGCTGGTGCCCACAGCCAGGTAGTTGCCCTCTTTGATCCAGGCCACTGAGGATACATAGTCCCCAGGCTGCTCCATTTGCAACAGCTGCAGGATGTCACCAGAGCTCGCATTCCACAAGTACACACTGTTGTCCAGTGCCACAGCTAGTACATTCCCAGAGCTCCAATCCACAAGGTTCAAGTCTGTGCAGAAAGGGAAGAGCACAAGCTTTTTTCTTTGTCTGGTCCCACAACTCTTTCTCCAACCACAGGCAAGGATAAAGCAGCACTTACAATAGTCATTTCGGATTTCAGGGGCATCCAGGATCCGGTCTGGCAGAGAAGGAATGTAACGGCAGGTCTTCCGGCTGGAGCCAGGTGTGGTGGCCTTCTGGCTATAGAGCACTTTCAGTCTGTTCTGGTAGCCTGCAAATGGAATAGTCTAGATCCTAGGAAAGGTGACAGCTATCTTGCCCTCAGCCTTGGAAGGGAAGGGCAGACAGGCATCTCCATCAGTCACTGATATGAACTTCCAATAACTCCAAGTCTTACCTTCTGGGGCATTCTGTGGTTTTCCACTGAGCCGAAGGATCTTGGCTTCCTCCACATCAAAACCATTCAGGTTCAAAGCCCAGGCTTTCTGATGCTCCTGTCATATACAAGTGATGGTGAGCAGGCTGGTAGACAAACACAGGTCCCACGCCTCTGGCACTCTGGGAAACATACCTTCTTGGTGGGTGTCTGGCTGTTTTCAGGCTGGTTCTCTTTGCTCAGGAGGAAGCTGGCCACTTCCATCTGGGAAGCACTGCGATGGGGGATATATCGGTCACCTCCAGGTTTGCTAGGGGTGGTCTGAGCCTTGGAATTAGATTTGCCTGGGGCAGGGAGAGAGAAGCCAATCTGACAAGGTTCCCGAGGGAAGAAGTAAAAAGTTTGCTTTCGGCCTCCCTCTCTCCTCCACCCCGCTGCCCCGCACTCACCAGGAGTTCGGCCTGGGGTTCTGCCCGCGCTGTGGGATCTGTTGGCGGTCCGCATAGGGGAGGGGCCCGGCCCCGAAGCTTCCTTGGCTTTGCGCTGCCAGCGCGCGAGGGGTGCATTGGGGATAGGCGCATCCAGCTGCAGCAGGGAATGGAGGTCACTCTCAAACACGAACTGAGCCATGGAGGCGTCTGGAGTGGGGATGGGGTCTCTGAGTTGCCGGCTAAACCCTGGAGAAAGAGAAACAACGGCGGTCGGGACTGAGCAGGGCTCCTACGGGAACGGGCTCACAATCAGGGGCCCTTCGGCTACAGCACTTCCAGGGTTAGCGCTCCCAAACACCCGACGGACCCCTAGCTTCAGCACAGCTGCTCCTCACAGTGCGTTGCCAAGCAAGTTCCAATCTTGACCGGCTTCAGCGTGACAAGTCTGGGACTCTTAAACTGTCCGCTCTGAGCGGCCATTGGCTCCTTCAAATCCTAACCGTCGTAACCGTCGAACTCTCCCATTGGCCTTTACGACAGAGGAGGCGGGTCTTCCGGGATACGTCACAGATCACAGATCTCACGAGAGTGCAGCCGAGGCTTGTGATTTGAAGGTTTGTAGGGTGGTCTGAAGCCAGCCCCGGGGTTGGAAATTGAAGGCTACCAGAGTGGAGCTGGCGTTTCTTCTCCTGTCCCAGGTTGTCCATTCTGCGTCTCTTCACTGTGCAAGCTCGCGCTCGGGTGCCAGTTGTTAAGCCTGGATGATGGAAATGCGCTAGAACTCCTTCACTCAAAGCCCTTTAGCCGACCACAGAGGGACAGGAGAGGTGGCAGGAGACAAAGGGGCGACAGGCAGGTCTCAGGCTGGCGGCAGGTCTCAGGCTGGCGGGGTGGGGAGAGGGTAAGAGTAGAGACCCTCAGGGTTGGGAGAGGGACAAAGCCATTCTTTTTTTTTTTTTGCGGTACCGGGGATCGAACTCGAGCCCTTGTGCGTCCAAGGTTGGTGCAGTACCACTTGAGCTGAATCCCCAGCCCGCTTCTTGCTGTTTTACAAACTGGGAACATGGGGTGGGGTTGTTCTTTAAGGTCAAGAAAAAGAATCAGCACTCAAACCTGCCTATCGGAAGGTAAATGCTGTATTGGAAACACTGGCTTACTCTCGCGTGCATGTGTGTATTTCAGATAGGGTCTCACTGTAGTTCAGACTGGTCTTCAAATCACTATGTGCCCAGACTGGCCTCGAATTCATGGTGATCCTGCTGCCTCAGCCTCCCAAGTATTGGGTTTACTAGCGTGCCCTATCCACCTGGCCTCTCATGGGGGGGTATTAGAGTTCTTACGGGGATTTCAGAAAGACTGGTTTACCTGTACTAAAGGGTGCACCGGTCCCACCCGAATTTTACAGATGGAGAAGCAGAGGTCCTGGGAAAGAATTGGGCAAAGGTCATACTAAGAACTTTACAGGAATTCAGGTTTGATCTAGGGCCATGCTGAATGTACCTGATCTTGTATAATCTTGGAAGCTAAGCAGGTCAGGCCTGGTTAGTACTTGGATCAGAGGAATTCAGGTATGACTTCCATTTAGTAATGCTCTAGAGCTGGGCATGGTGGTGCACGTCTCCAGTCCCATCAACTGGAAGACAGAGGCAGAAGGATTGATGTTAGTTTGAAGCCAGTTTGGGTTATGTAGTTGAGTCCAAGGCTGACCTAAACTAGCCAGCCCCTGCTTTAAAAAAGAAAAGAAAAGAAAGAGTGTAATACTGACTTGAATAAATTATATGATTATGTTCAGAGGTGAAGTAGCAATAAAAATAATGAGCACCATTATTGACCATCTGGTAACTACTGTGTTAAACATTTTACATACATTTATTTATTTATTTTTGAGACAGGGTCTCTCTTTGTAGTTCAGGCTGGCCCTGTAGTCACTATGTAGCCCAGGGTAGCCTTGAACTCACAGCAATCCTCCTGCCTCTGCCTCCCGAGTGCTGGGATTACTGGTGTGAGCTGCCATGACCAGACTGTGAATTTGTTTTTGAGGCAGGGTCTTGCTATATAGTTCAGGCTGGTTTTGAACTCATTATGTAACCCGTAGCTCAGGCTGGCCTTGAACTCATGGAAATTCTCCTGTCTCACTCTCCCAAGGGCTGGGATTACCTGTGTGTGCCACCATGCCTGGCTATATCTTCATTATACCCTGTACCAAAAACAAATAAAACTGGGTTGGTTTGAGGACAAAAACTTGAGCAAAGGTATAGAGCCGGTAACAAGTAGAGGAGCCAGTATTCAAATAATCCAATCTTTGTGACCTGGTGTTCAATTAGATCAACCCCACTGATGACAGACAAAATTATGTCTGTAACCCAAACTTAATATCAGTTTTTATGACTTTTAAGCTTTCATGCTTTCTATTTTTAGTTAACTTGGAAAACAAGGAGTGTTATGGTTTATGTTAGAAGTTAAAGGCCTGAGCACTCGTGGGTGGGACGTTGGAGGCGATTGGATTATGGGTGTGTGGTGCTCACTCGTGAACTGGTGAGTTTACAGCTCAGTGTGATTTGGAGGTAAAGACTAGTCAGAGGGGTGGGTCACTGAGGGAGTAGCCTGGGTCTGTCTCCTCCCCTTCTCCGTGTCAACTCTCTCTGCTTCCATATTGCCCTGCCTTGAGCAACCTCCTCTGCCATGCTGCCCTTCCTTGGGGCCCGTAGACTATGACTGTACACAGTGTGAACCAAAATAAACCTTTAGTCCTTTAATTTGTAAGAGTCAGGGTGGATTTTTTTTTTTTTTTTTGAGACAGGATCTTGCTTTGTAGTTCAGGCTGGCCCTGAGCTCACTATGTAGCCCAGGCAAGCCTGGAACTCAGCACTCCTCCTGTCTTTGCCTCCCGAGTGCTGGGATTACAGGCGTGAGCCACCATGCCCGGCACTGTGGTATGTGGTATTGATTGCTGGTGGGCGTGAGTCACCACGCCCAGCATTGTATGTGGTTACTGGGATTGAACTCAGGACCTTGGCGCTTGGGAGGCAGGCAGGCAGGTGCTGGAATCACTGAGCTAAATCTCCGGCCCTTGTTTTGTTTCTTGAGACAGGGTCTTGCTGTGTAGTTGAGGCTGGCCTTGAACTCACTATGGAGCCAAGGCTGGCCTTGAACTGGCAGTAATCATCCTGTCTCAGCCTCCTGAGTGCTGGAATTACAAGTGTGTGTCGTCACATCTGGTCAGGTGTCAGGAATTGTGTCTCAGTGACAAGAAAAGTAACTAATGGCCAGGGATTTAGCTCAATAGTTTCAGTGTCTGCCTGGCAAGTGGAAAGTTCCAAGTTTGATCCCCAGTACCACATATCACAATGCTGGGTGTGGGCCAGCCTGAACTACAAAGTGAGACTCTACCTCAAAAAAAGGGAGAGAGAGAAAGAGAGAGGAAGAAAGGAGGAAGGAAGAAAGAAAAGGAAGGAAGAGAAAGGAAGGAAGGAAGAAAGAAAAGGAAAGAATGAAAAGAGAGGGGTTTAATGTCCAAGTGTTATAATTGGGAAATTCCTGAACTCCGGAAAATTTAGAAAAGATTGTCTGGTATTAGGCTTAAACATTTACCTAAAGTGTTTGTATATCTTTTTCCTATTTGGTACTAGGAATTAAACCCAGGGGTGCTCTACCATCCCACCCTGATCGATCGATCTATCTATCTATCTATCTATCTATCTATCTATCTATCTATCTATCTATCTATCTATATCTATCATCTATCTAATCTATCATCTATCATCTGTCTATCCATCCCTCCATCTATCTAGCATCTACCCATAATCTATATATCTATTTTGAGACAGGGTTTTACTAACTTGCTCAGGCTGGCCTTGAATTTGAGATCTGCCTGCTTCTGTTTCCCAAGGAGCTAAAATTACAGCTGCGCACCTCCTGTGGTTTAGGAGTTTGGACTTTTCTCTTCCAGGCACTGTAGAACCAAAGAGGGTTTCTGTGTAGGGAAACAGAGGAGGGAGTGTGGCCAGCAATTTGCAACTTCAGAACTAACAGTAATTGCAGAGATGAAGGATCTGGGCACAAGTCCAGGGAATCTGTACACATAAAAATAAAGAATGAGGGAAGTCAGGGAAATAATATAGACATGGACCAAAAAAATAGGGTAATATACTGTGTAGGATATGATATAGAATGATGAGGTAAATGACAAAAAAGATCACCCTTGACCATTGGGAAACAATCCTTGGCCTTGAGAGAGTAGGATCAGGAAATTGGGTGCTAATGACCCCTTTTAAAGAAATAGATTAGGGAGAGTGTGATGTCCACAAGCAAAACCTACTTGTGTAACCTAGCCTTTGATCTCTGGTCATTTGTGAGAGCAGCTACAGCCCCACAAACTGGGTAGCTTAAATGACAAAAATGTACTGTCTCAGTTTTGGAGGCAAGAAGTACAGACAGGCTGGTTCCTTCTTAGGGCTGTGAGAAGAATCTGTTTCATGCCTGTCCTCTTGCTTCTGTAGTTTGTTAGCAATTTTGGTGTTCCTTGGCTTGTAGAGGTGTTGCCCTGATCTCTACCTTTACCTTCACTTGGCCTTCTCCTTGTGACCTCTTCTCCTAGATCTGTGTCCAAATTTTTCTTTCTTGGGGGAGAAAGAGTTTCACTATGTAGTTCAGATTAGCTTGAACTTGGGCTGACCCTCCTGCCACAGCCTTTTGAGTGCTGGGATTACAGGCATGTACCACCATGCCCCGTTTATAAATTTTCCTTTTTGTATGACTATCAGTTGCACTGGATTAAGGCTCATGACCTAATAAAGTCACATTTGAGATACTGGGGGTTCAGACTTCAACATCTGAATTTTGGGGTTAATACAATTTAATCATAAAGTCCTTGCGTTGGTGGGTCAACCAGAGTCCATGGAAATCCACTCATAACAGGGCATATGAAGCAGCCTAGCAGAGCATAGAGCAAGGCAGTAGCTGGGTGGGGCAAATGAATGACATACAGCATTCATGCTCCCCATCCCCCCAGTCATGTTAAAAACTCTGACTCTGCCGGGCGTGGTAGCTCACGCCTGTCATCCCAGCACTTGGGAGGCAGAGACAGGCGGATTGCTGAGTTCGAGGCTTGCCTGGGCTACGTAGTGAGCTCAGGGCCAACCTGAACTACAAAGTGAGACCCTGTCTCAAAAAAAAAAAAAAAAAGCTCTGACTCTTAGAAACCCAGGGCTGGGTTGGGAGGAGAAGGAGCTTGAGCTGTTTAGTGCCCTGCTTCCAAAATTAGCTGCTTCCACCTGCCAAAGGCCATAATTCCTTCAAGTATTCCTCTTTTGTTTTGTTTTTTAAGATAGGGTCTTACTACGTAGTTCAGACTGGACTTGAACTCAGGTCAATCTTCTTGTCTCAGTCTCCCAAGTGCTGGGATTACAGGCATGTTCCACCACACCGGCTGGCAGCTTCCTCTTTTAGGACTTTACAGCTTTGGTAACCTCTCCCTCTCCTTACCTCCTTAACTGGTGCCATCGCCTTGGCATTGTTAGCTCTGCGGTCCTGCTCTGCTCCTTCAGGGTTTTCCCAAATCTTGCTCTCACCTTTGTTAATATGCCCACATGAAACTCCTACGAGATTACCCAGTTTGAGTGCCATGTATTTCTACTAAGACCTTAATACAGTGGTATATTTGGATAAGTGAAAAAACAAACAAATATTTGTTAGAAAATTTGAATGTGTGAGGGGAATCCATAGCCATAGAGATTTGAGCACATTAATGCTACACTTGAATGGCTTAGAGGATGAGTGACGTTGGCATGGGGGTAAAGTAATATTTTCCAGAAAGATTTAGAAAACTTTTATTGAAGGCCCACTATCATACACCATACTATCAGCAACATACTAAGTCAGTTGTGGTGAACCTATGGCACACATGCCACAGCAGGTTGTTTTTATCATTGAAAGCTCTAAAAGGTTCCCCATCACTGTTTTCCATGCTAGAGAAAAAAGGACACATAAGTCATGCCCCTTGCCTTCAAGGAGCTTGCAATCTAGTAGCAGGAGACTGACAATGTATACAATTACTTGCATGAAGGATCAAAGATGCTGTAGTCAAGTCTGAGCATCTGTAGTAGTCAAGTTTAACAAGTTTGGAATGGTCAACAATGAGAAAAGATGGGATTGGATATTGTATTAAGAATGGAGTCTTAGGGGGCTGGAGATTTAGCTCAGTGGTTCCAGCGCCTGCCTCACAAGCTCAAGGCCCTGAGTTCAATCCCAATAACCACATACCATGCTGGGTGTGTGACTCATGCCCACCAGCCATCAACACCACATACCACAGTGCCAGGCGTGGTGGTTCACGCCTGTAATCCCAGCACTCGGGAGGCAGAGACAGGAGGATTGCTGAGTTCCAGGCTTGCCTGGGCTACATAGTGAGCTCAGGGCCAGCTGAACTACAAAGAGAGACCCTGTCTCAAAAAGAATGGAATCTTAGACTTGAAGATGTAGCTAAGCAGTCAAGCATGTGCCTAGCATGTGCAAAGTCCTGAGTGTGAACCCCAGCATTGTCCAAAAACAAGGAAGTACAAGGGACTGTAGTAAGTAAGGATGAGAGAAAATGTTAGAATACAAGATTAAGAAGGAATAATTACAATAGTAGTTCAGTTATATTAAGCACTTACTATTTCTTAGGGTACTTTAGATTATCTTACTATTTTTCGCAACTCTCTGGGTGACTGTCATTTTCTGTTTCAGGCATCAGAAACTAAGGCCCAAAGGTATTCAGTTACTTGCCTGAGGTTGCACAGCTACCATTTATGAAAGACAGGAGTTGATTCTGGCACTGACTCCAGATTTATTCTCTTAACTTCCAGGATACTCAGACAGATAGGTGTAAAATTAGAAGAGAAGCTGCCATTGCGGAAGCCAACATGGAAGAGAATTTAAAGGAGAAACAAGGAATCAATCAATCATGACAAATGCCACAGAGAGATCAAATGAACTGATGATTAACAAGATCCTATTGAAACTTGCAGTTAGAGGATTTGAAAGGAACTTTGCCTGAGCAGTTTCATTAGCAAAGTGGGAGTGGCGGAACTGATCAAAATCTCAGAAAAATTAGTAGGAAAATAGGGACTTCTTTTTAGGTGTTCGGCATTCAAGGAGAGAGAAAGAGGGCCTTAGTCAAAGGAGCCTGCCTCTGGAGAAAAGATACTGGGTTTGTTGACAGCAGTGTGGAAAGATCAGTGCTAAGAAGACCAATCAAGCTGGTAGACAGAGGAAAACAGAGGTGAAGTGTGAGGTGTCCCTGTTGGGGACAGTCTGTAGAGAAGTCGAGATCTATTCTGTCCAGGGTCCTGGGAGCAGAGGCCCGTCTTCAGGGCTGCTGCCAACAACTTAATGGTAGGTAAGAATGGTTGGCAATGTGTGTAGTACAGCAGGAGCCTGACTCTGCCATGGGTGGGCACATGGCCAGGGGCATGGCCCCTAGGCAGGAAGGCTGCAATCCTCGGTAGTCCATCTGGGCCTGGGAGGAACATAGGGGCAAGGGAGTCCTCTCTGAGGTTTTAGGTAGGATCTCAAGGAGGCTGGGTTCCACTTCTTCATAGGTATCTGTGATTGTGGCCTTGGGCTAGGAGAGACAGGTGAAAGGAGCTGAATTAGGGTAGATTCTAGGGTAGAAGCTTGATTGTGTAGGAAAGCAAGTTGGGCTGGGGGCAGTGCCCGGGGATGGATGGCACACGGCTAGGCCATGATCCTGAGCAAACAGCACAGAGGGGACAAGGACCATTGGTATGAAAGCAAAGAGGGAAGGGGTTGGAGAGCACACTCACCATACCCAGGGCTGCAGTATCTCTGAGGTACTGGCCGAGGACCCGGTGCAGGTCTGGAAGTGAGGGCCACAGGGCATGTCTCAGTCTCCTAGGGGAGAAGCATGAGAAGATTCACGGGAGTGAGTTTGCAGGGATGAAGAGAGGGTTCAAGTGGGAAGGGGTGGAGACGGGTGGGGCGGGGCTAAGGAGTAAAGGCTTGAGGGATGGAGCACAGTTAAGGCTGTAAAACAAGGGACAGGAACAGAGGTGAGAAGAAAATCTCATGAGTGAGGGAAGACCATGGAGGGGAGCTTCACAAAGCATAGTGCAGAACTTCCTCAGACATTCCTGTTTCAGGGCCTTGACACATGCTGTGCTGGTCTCTGCTTAGAAACTCAGTTCCCTCACTTCATTTGAGTCTCTGCTCAAATGTTACCCTGCCAGAGACACTTTCTCTGATGACTCCTAAAATCGTAATACCACCTTTGCCCACCATTCTATTTCTTGCTGTACTTTTCTGTATAGCACTTGAGTTACTGTGTACTTATATTATCGTTACATGTATTTGCTTTTGTGCTCCTTTCCCCACTAGAGTATAAGCTCCTTGAGGGCAGTCTATATAGTTTTTCACTCCTGTATCTCCACTCTCTGGCCCTCATAAGGGTTCAAGAAGAGAAGGGAGGACCCTTGCCCCTTTCCCACAGCCTCACTCCTATCTCTAAGGGCAGAAGAGGGGCTTCCCTCACTGGAAAAAAGGAATAGGACAGGCTTGGTTCAGTAGTACCTCCTCTCTTCTCTAACTTGTTTGCCTACTCTGGCTATCTTCATAGAAGCTACATTCTAGTTTGCTCTTACACACAGACAAATTAAAAGTTAAGAGAGTAGTACATTCAAAGAGAAATAAGAGCCCACAAGAGGGGCACCTGACCCTGCCTAAGACCATCAAAACAGTGCATGAAGGACCTGCCTTCTGAGCTAAGGTTTCAAGAATCATTAGATATTGCCAGTTGAAGCACTGAGGTGGTATGGGTTTTATCTTTCATGTTTATAACTCCCAGTGACATTTCTCTTCAGCCCCCACATACATGAGTCATTCATTACTAACATTTATTTAAGGCTCTGGTACTTGGCAGGCACTGTGCTAAGAAGTTGAAAATGACCAAGTAAGGTACTATGAGAGAGAAACGCCACGTAAAACACTAAATGCAGGACAGAGGGGCTGTGGCTCAGTGGTAGAGGGGGTGCTTAGTATCCACAGAATCCCAGGTTCAATTCACAGCACTGGAAAAAAAAAGAGAGAGAGAGAGAGAGAGAAAAAATGCAGTAAAACACTATGGCACTGGATTAGGACATAGAAAAACAGAGACAGTGAGGGAGGGTCAGGAAAGGTTTCCTAAGAGTTGTGAAGGAAGTTATTTAAAGATGAGTGGGTATTAGTCAGCCAGGGAGGACATGCCAGACAGAGGGGACATTATGTGCAAAGACACTGACTTGTGGGGGAAATCATGTTTGGCGAGGTTATGCACAAGGTAGAAGAGGGCAGAAGTACTGGCAGTGGATTTGCATAGTGTGACTTGTCATTCTACAGTCTGGATCCATGCTGAGAGTTATTGAAGGGGTTTAAAGAGGAGGAAGACACGCTCATATATACATTTTAGGGAGTTTATTCCGGTAGCTGTGCGAGGCCAGGTTGGAGGGAGAAGAGCTTCTGTTACAGAGACTCAGGTAGTGTCTGTAGGACTAGAGAAAGAAGCCATGGTTTGTGCTGAGCCAACTGGATGAAGTGGGAGAAGGGCGGAAGGTGCTTAAGTTTTCTCAGGTGGGCCAAACACAAACAGTAGCCATGTTACTGGAATGAATACCCGAGAGGTGGAGCTGTTTGATGAGACCATTACAGTAGGCATGTTAGAGAGTAAGGAACAATACCACTCTGAGAGACATGCAGGAAGCGGTTGAGGCCATAGGTGTAGACGTGTGGTGGTCCAGACAGCGAACGTCACCAAGTGACCCTAGGATGTCTGTGAGATCTCTGTTCCTCAAGTCCACACCCTATCTCCCTCCTGGCTAGGGCGGTACCTGTAGTGCGCAGGAAACTGCCACCTCAGCAGCAACAGGCCAAGAAGGGCGCTGAGGCCCAGCACCAGGAGCAGAACGGTCACCAAGGAGATCCAGGCTAAGGGACAAAAACCTTTAGACCTCAACTGACCCTGGCCCCGCCCTTAGACCCGCCGGACCTTGCCCGGGCCCCACCCCTACCACCCGGCCCCGCCTCTCGCCATCTAGACCCCGCCCCGCACCCAAGGTACTGACAGCAACCTCACAACGCAGCCGCAGACAGTGCGCTCAGGGCCCCGCCCCTCGTGCCTCTGTCAACGGGTCCAGTTCGGGCCGGGCCTCTCCTCACCCGGCTCAGAAGCTGTCTCCACCCTCTCCAGCTCAGACCAGGCGCTCCAGGGGCCTTGGTAGGTGGGGCCGTTGAGCCTGGCGCGCAGCTGTAAACTGTAGCGAGATCTCGGGCGAAGCTCCAGGCTCCCTCCCCGGGCCCCGAGAGGTGGTTCCAGCACCTGTGAGGAAAAGAGGCGGGCGTGGCCGGGCGTGGGCCCTCGGAGCTACGCCAAAGGAGCCCCGCGTGGAGCCCCGGGCGCTGGGCCAGCAGGAACGGGAGGGATCGAGTCCCCCCGCACTCAGAGCTGCTCCCTGGGGAGGTTTCGTCCTGCCTGGAGATGCACCAGAGGACAAACCCTGGCTCTCGGATCTCACCTTCGCAGAGAACCTACCGAGCACCCGTGGGACCTCTTGAGAGAGCCCCTGGTACTCGCACACCCTGACCACGACGGCCTGGTGCTCTCACCACCACTTCCGAGCCGCACTCAGATCTCAGGGTCGCATGGACCGTGCACAAGCACCAACTCCTGATGCCGTGACAGATTTGAGCTGGGGATACAAGCATCGTGTGCACACAAGCAGGGAGACAATTACTAAACAAACATCTGTGATTGTTAGAGATATGTCAAACATTAGGCGAGGCACTGGAGAAAAAGATAATAAAACACAGTCTCTCACATACCTAATGAGGGAGATATCCAACCAGTCTAGAATCACAGTTAATTAGTACAAGGTACATAGACGCACAAAGAAAAATTTAAGGCCACCCATGCTACTTGGTGGGGGTTGCAGTATACTTTAGTGTGCAAAAAGCACGTGTGGGAAGGCTGGCTGATCAAAGGGAAGGACAGAAGTTGCCTAATAGGGACTTGAGGAATGTTAGTACATTCTTTAACTTGCTTGTTGTTAACTAGGGGGGAAGGGACAAGGCAAAGATTCAGGTGCTGAGTAAGTGGTATCAGAGACAGAGAAAAGAAAGTAAGCTCGAAGAAGATACTGTACAGTTCATTTAGTTTCACTGCAGTCAAATGAACCGGTGTTATTGTCAGAACAGTGGTTAATTTTGGAGGGTGGGTAACTGCAGTGGCATAAGGAACTTCCGGGATGCTGGAACTTATTTGTATCTTGATCCTGCTAATGATTTCATGGGTGTATCCACATATATAATTAGTTGTACATTTAAGGTTTATGCACTTCATTGTGTGTGAGCTTTACCTCGGTAGAAACAAAATACATTTGGTTACAGTTTATGAGTTTAATTCTGGATACACTGACTTTGAACTGTCTGGAACTGAGATTTAGGTACAGCTGCCTGGCAAGAAGTTTTATATAAATGTGTTAAGTGAGAAGAAAAGTAGACAAAAATATTAATATGTAATTGATGTATATTGAGTACCTTCTATAGATAAGGAAACAAAGATGAGTCAGAGTGGTGGGAAGAATATTAGGAAAGATTGATATCCCACAGGCAATGGGAAGGAAAAATTTTCTGTGGGGGTAGCTAGTAGTGTCATGTCCTCAAGAGAGTAAGACACCAGTTGAATCAGATAAATATAGATATACAAGTCAGGCTTGATGGTGCACATCTGTAATCTTGGTGCTCTAGGAGGCAGAAGCAGGAGGATCACAAGTTAGAACTTAGCCTTGACAGCTTAGCAACTGAGCAAGACCCTCTCTAAAAAATAAATAAATAAATAAATAATAAATAAAAATAATAATAAAAAGTGCCTGGGATTTAGCACAGTGATTCTGGTGTCTGCCTCTAAAAATTAAAAAAAAAAAATACTGGGGATGTAGCTCAGTACTAAGGCTCTGGGATGGACCCACAGTACTGGGGGAAAAGAAAAACAATCCAGATAAACAGATATACAAGCCTAGGTAAGGAAATATGGACATAGTTTCTCTGGTAAAAAACAACAACAACAACAACAACAAACCCAGCAATCTCCTCAGAGGGCACTGACCATACCTTCCAGTCCTGATGGCCTTCTCCCATGTAACGGAGCTGATAGCAGGTCTCTTGGGCCGCCCAAGTTGATGGGTGCTGCCACTCCAATGCCAGCTGCCCACTGGAGACCTCCCTCCAGCGCAGGTTTGGGGTGGGGATGAGCACTATAGGAATTTCACAGGGACTGGTTTTAATCCTTAATGTGCCTGAGGCATCATGCCATCAGGGCCACTGGTTAGAAGTGTCAGAATCGGGGATCATGGGCATAGCTAGGGTCAGAAGACTCACTGGGGGTGGGAACTGTATGGGAAGAATGGGGAAGAAATTTCTTACCAGCCTGGTGCATCCAGAAAGGGGAGCCCAGGTATCTGTGAATGACACCCTGGGCTGTGGTCACTTCTACAAGGGTATGAATAATACTGTCATTTCGTGACTGGAAGTGGCAGCGGGAGAGTGGAGGGACCTGTAATTCTGGATTTGTTTTCTTCTCCTCTTCACACTTCTCCCACATGGGATCCCTAAAAAACAGACCGTAAAGTCATCGAATCAGGCTGCCTCACAGACTAAGTCTCATCTCCCTACGACACACAGACTGTGGCCTGCAGGGTTGTGGCCTAACTTCCCCCCTTGGGTGGAACTCCAATTTCTCCCTCTGTACAGCATAAGGTCCTGCTGCTTCTGGAGTAAAGTGCTTGGATGATACGTGAAAGTGGCATGTTCCATAGAGTTTGAATTCTGGCCTACGAATGCATAATTTTGAGCAATTTTTTAAAAACTTCTTTAGTTTCCTTCTACGTGTGAAATGGCTAATAGCTACCTCATAGGGTTGCTTCAAAGATTAAAGAGACTACATTTTTATGGGGGAAATTTTTCTGTCTTTATCTGTTCTCATGCACACCACCCCCTCACTCCGAAAGATTCTATTACTGTCATGTGGCTTTTCTGCCTCCATTTTCACCAATACCTTTAATTGCTTCTCCCCACAACAACTGAATTTGCTTCTAAAAATATTGATCTGATAATGTCCAGAGTACATCACAAGTCTATTTATTTTGATCTTTACCACAGCCCTGTAAGGTGAAACTATGCTTATCTCTTGCCTGGATTAAAGCACATTTCTAGCTGATGACCTTGCTTCTATTCTTATATATGATATCACAGAGAAACACACCTCTACAAATGTAAGTCATGTCATTATTTTGCTTAAAATCCATCAGTTGCTCCAAGCTCCATACCAGGCCCTGCAGGACTCCATATGATCTAGTTTCTCTTTACCTTGCTGTTCTCACCTCCTCTGCTTTGCACACCAGTGTATCACCTGTCATCCACATGGGCCTTCTTTCTGTGCCACAAATTCGCTAGCTGTGTGGTTTTGCCCTGAGTAGCTCTGACCCTAGGTTTTAACATGACTCGTTCCTTCTTGCTGCTTAGATCTCAGCTCTCCTGTTACCTCCCTGGAAAGGCTTTTCTGGGCACTCAGAGTTAGCAGTCCTCTCTGTCAGTCTTTATCATGTAACCTTGTTCGCTTATTTCTTTACTTAATTCTCATTCTACTCTCATTAAAAGGTGAGCCTCAACAATAAAGATCCAGCTTCCTTTTTCTTGCAGTCCTGGGAATTGAACCCAGAGCCTGTCAAGTGCTGGGTAAGCACTCTACCACTGGGCCAAACCTCTTAACCCTAGAATCTATTCTATTTTATTTGTCACTATACCCCCTATGCATCAGTGACCTTATAATAGTTCTTTATTGAACAAATCATATCTCCTTCCTGATTATAATTCCTAAGCAACTTGCCATTACTAAAATAATTGGTTACTTTAGGTACTTAAATGTCTACTCATTTTTTTTTTTACAAATGATACGTGCCAGAGATTGTGCTAGGCTATTTGAGAATATAGAAGAAAAATATTCAAAGAGCTCTCAATTCAAAAAGAGATAAAAAAAAAACCAGATGATATTTTTTTCCTGAGATGTGCACAGGCTGGCTCAGGAGGTTCATGGAAAAGCATCTAACCCAGACTGGGAGGGTCAGGGAGCACTTCCTGGCTAAGTCAGTGTTTAGACTAAATACTATAAATAGCCTAGGGCAAGGGAACAACTGGGCATCCCAGGCACATGTTTGTGCACAGATAAGAGAGTGTGGTGCTTTGAGGGAAACTCTTAAGTGGTGCAGAATGGTTCTGGGCTAGAAAGCCTGGTGGTAAATGGTGAATGTGAGGTGGCAGACCATGTCATAGATGGCTTTATGGCCTTTTAAGGAGCTTGCACTGCATTCTGTAGCAATTATGGAGACTACATGGATTAGGAAGTGTCATCATTACCTTTGTATTTGTGGAAGATCAGTCTCACAGCAGCCTGTAGAGAGATTTGTGAGCAGCGAAACTCATTAGGGCACTATTGTAGTTTTCCATGTGCACAGTGATGAGGGTCTGAAAATAGGGTGGTGGCATGGAGATACAGAGGAAGAAATGATTTAAGAGCTGTTGAAGAGGTAAAAGAAACAAGACTATTTTTGATCAGAATGGGAGAACTCTAGGGCAATTTATGTTTCAGGCATGGGAAACAGTTCTTGGTTAAGATGGAGGATAGCCAAGAGGAAGAGCAAATTTTAGGATAACTTAACTTTCTGGGTCTGTTTCTGTCTTTCTTAGACAGAAGCTTTGTTTTTTTGGTACTGGAGATTGAAATAAGAGCCTTGTGCCTGTGAGGCAGGCATCAGACCCACTGAGGTAAATCCTCAGTCCAACAGAAGCTTTCTTTCTCACAATAAATTCTCTCTACTCTTTAAAAAATAAAAAGAGAATTTTTTTTTTCGGTACCGGGGATCAAACTCTGGCCCTTGTGTGTGTCCAAGGTTGGCGCGGTACCACTTGAGCTAAATCCAGCCCCTAAAAGAGAATATTTTGTTGGAGGAAATGACAGTTTTAGTTTTTCCACCCTTTACCCCATGTGTAGCACCTCTATACTATGAAAAATCTGCGCAGTTATTAAAAGGAAATGACTTATTTCTTTTTGTAATGAGCTCCAAGATATTTATTTAAAAAGGTGAGTTCAACCATGCTGGAGGACTCAGTAGTTGCTTACCTGACACATGTGAGGGTTTGATCTCTGGCAGTGCAAAAACAAATACAATCCTCCCACCTATATATATGTAATATCAATTCCTATTTTAAAATTAAGAATTGTATATATAGATACATGCAGATACATAGGAAAAAAATTAAAATTATTAAAAGTAGGTTTTGTTTTTTTGGTATTGTGGATCAAACTCAGGACCTTGCACTTCTGAAGTAGGTTCCAGAACCACTGAGCTAAATCCCTGGCTAAAGGCAGCTTTTTCATTATTAATTCATTAGATTTATTTCAATACTGGGGTTAGAGCCCACAATTGGCTTTAATTTTCTGCCTCTGACCTACAAATTATATCCTCATCCCTTTTTATTTTTCTGTTTTGTGACAGGGTCTCACATAGTTGTTATAGGCTGGGCTCAAACTGGCAGTCCTCCTGCTTCAGCCTCCCTAGTACCTGAAGTCATAGGTGTGAGCCAACATTTCTTGTTCATTGAGGATTTTGTTTTGTTTTTACTCAGCACCTATTATATTCGGTGCTACCACAGTGAGAATATATTGGTATGTAAAAAGTAGGGCATGGGCCGGAGGGTTAGCTCAGTGGTTCCGGCGACTGCCTCGCAAGCGCAAGGTCCTGAGTTCGATCCCCAGTAACCACATATAATGCTGGGCGTGGAGACATGCCCACCAACAATCAACACTGCATACCACAATGCCGGGCATGGTGGCTCACGCCTGTAATCCCAGCACTCGGGAGGCAGAGACAGGAGGATTGCTGAGTTCGCGGCGGCTTGCCTGGGCACCATAGTGAGCTCAGGGCCAGCCTGAACTACAAAGCGAGACCCTGTCTCCAAAAAGCAAAAAAAAAAAAAAAAAAGAAAAAAGAAATTATAGATAAACTAAGTTTAATGATCCTAGCCATATACCCTTGCTACATGCTGCCATTTCCTACTGGATCAGTATTGGTTAGGTGACTATACTTGTAATCTTATTGGTTGATTGTAGTTTAATCCACATTGTACCACCATTGTGCTTAAGCTATATAAATTACTCTTGCATTTTTTTTTTTTCAGTACCGGGGACTGAACTTGGGCCCTTATGCATCCAAGATTGGTACGGTTCCACTTGAGCTAAATCCCCAGCCCTTATAAATTACTCTTGACAAAGGCCCTGGGTGGGCATCCTTCTGGGAAATCAGAAGTTACCCTTCTTCCCCTTATTGCTAATAAAATATCTCCTAACTTCTTCATTTGGTTATGACTTCATTCTTCAAATTTGTGAGACCACGAACTTGGCACATCTGACACCTAGGCGGTTGGGAGTTTTATTTTTCTAAATCATAACAAAAATGTACAATTGTACTATTGGATCTAATGAGGAAGGGGTCTCTGAGGTCTAAAGGATAAGGAGATGTTAAGTAAGATGAGATAAATGATAAGCTGGATAAACAGCACATGCAAAAACTCAGAGGAAGGAGGGAATATGGATGACAGAAAGGAGCCACAGGAGGCCAGTGCTGGAACATAAGGAGCAAAAAGAACAGCATAGTAGAAACATAGTAGAAGCTGAAGCTAAAAGCATGGATAACAGCTGGGAACTTTATAGGTTGTGGTGGACTTCTCTTCCTAGGTCACTAGCAAACAATAAAGGATTTTAAAACAGGGAGTGTTGTGTTTCTTTACACATTTAAAAAAAGATCTTACCAGCCCCGTTCAGGAGACTAACAGGTCTTTTCAGGGGGCCAGTGAAAGATATTGATGGGTTGTATCAGGGTAATAAGGCGGTGATGGAAAAAAGTGGACAGATTCTGGAGATACCTAATAGCTAGAATAACACAACTGGTTAACAGATTGGTTTTAAAGAGGATGAAGCCACAGAGAAGTTTTTGATGGAAGTCCTTGAAGACCAGGCTAAATTTGTATGAATGTAATTGTTGATCATAAAGCATGAAGAAGGGAAGGCAGTGCAATAACAATTTCATAAAGATCATGTGATACCTGAGCCTGACAAAGCTCCCTTTGGGTCCTCAGCATAGGAAATACGGGAGGTGAATGAGACTGTGGGCCGTCTCAATGATGCAGGAGACATGATTAAGGCTAAACTAAACCAAGGTAGGGATGGGGAGAGGTCAAGAAGATAAACACTCTATTCTATTACCCAGACTGGGTAATAGAATCTAGAGGCTGTTGAGTTGTGGGACAAGGTAGGAAGAATGAAAAAGATGAACAATCTTTCCCTTCTTCCTCTAGGTTTATGTCTCTTTCCCATGACATCAAACCCAGTCAAGAATTAAATGCTCACCTGTCTCTAGGGCAGCACTGGGCCTTGTTGTGGTAGAAGAAGCCTTGGGAGCGAGTATGGTTCTGTTGCTGCCACTGACAGGTAACATTCTTCAAGTCCAAGGTAAAGCACTGCAGTCCAATTTCCACTGAGGTAAAGAGGTAAGTCCAAACAGGGTCATGTGCCCCTATGCTACAGAGAATCCACATCATTTTATACACACGACATTTATAGCAAACTACTCTTTCTTCTCTTCCTGAGCATAGTATGTCTCATGTAATGACCAACTTGAGGTCTTCAGGAAAGACCATGGTTCCCAGAGCCTTCACATCCATCCTAAGCCTCCTTAGAGAGCTTTTCAAATCTCCTCTCTGTCTCCTCGGTTACTTCATGGACTTACCTGCATTCCTAGGCAAGTCCACAGTCACAGGGAGGGACCAGGATCCCCAGGAACCCCTGAAGGAGATTCCATCAGGTTGGCTGCGCAGCTGGACCCAGTAAGAACTGCCAGCCTGGAGCCCAGAAATGAGACAGCTCCCACCCATCGCAGGCCGAGATGGAGCCTTGGGAGAGAAGTCCCAGAGTCAAAACCTAGGGAGACCTTCTGGCCAAGACAGCCTGTCCCTTTTACAAATGGAGCCTGATAGCACCTCTGTGCAGAGGCTAGTTCCTTATTTGATACATGCATAGACTGAGGGCCAGGTGAGAGAGTATCACTATGTAGCCCAGGCAAGCCTGGAACTCAGCAGTCCTCCTGTCTCTGCCTCCTGAGTGCTGGGATGACAGGCGTGAGCCACCACACCTGGCACTGTGGTATGTGGTATTGATTGCTGGTGGGCGTGAGTCACCACGTCCAGCACTGTATGTGGTTACCGGGATCGAACTCAGAGTCTTGAGCTTACGAGGCAGGCGCTGGAACCACTGAGCTAAATCTCCGGCCCCTGAAGCCCTTGATTTTGTCGGTGTGAGTAACCCAAAGTGAGAGATCCTTAAATGGATATGGCTCCTGAGGGCTGACCAGGGGCTGTCCAAATTCCCTAAGGGACAACCCTGTCTGGAACCTCCAGAGCCTGCCCTTTCCTGGGGCAGAATCCAGGGTAAGGTGTGGAAGGTAGAGCAGAACAAAGTTAGAATACTTCTCCAGTCAGAGAAGTCTGCCTCGGTTTCTCCCGGTGGGGTGCTGTGGGCTGAACACATGGAGGCTGGTCCAGAAGAGAGACTGGACTCGGCCTCCGCAGAGCGGGGCAGCAGGTCTCTGTGGGGAGAAGTTGCAGGACTCTGGGGCCAGTGGTGTTCTTGGGTTCCACGGGGCCATAACGGAGCTCATGCCTCAGGAAATCACTGATTTCAGGAGCTGGAGCCTCCCAGAGGATCTGAAGTTCCCCCGGCCGGCTCCCGCCTGCAGCCTTGATGATGTTGGGGGGAGCTGGCAGGCCTGAGGACGAGAACCCAGATTGTGATGCAGCCTGTGGATTGCTAAGAAGCTTGCTGGAGACTAACTTGGGGGCAGCCTGTGGCATCCACAGGATCACAGGCTGGAGGTGGGCTGGGGTGGGAAGGCCATGTATCTATCCTGTTCTTTCCTCACATGTGCAGTGACCATGCTATAGTACGATGGTTTGCTAGGCTGTGCTCCTTAAAGGCAGGGACTTCTTTTCATTCCTGCACCCACATCACCTGTCACAATGCCTGGCACACAGTCGATATTCTGTGACTATAGAATGGATGCATAAGAGAATATGGTTATGCTGGGAGGATTGGGGGGGTCCCTGGTGTGAAGTGATTTGGTGTGAAATGGTGGGATGAGTGTAGCTCTGGATGGAGAGTCTGGGAGGGATGATAGGGAGTCCTGAGATACCTTTGGGGGTCCAACAAGGGGGAGGTGCTCGTGTTGTCCAAAAGACTGCTTCCAGGCCCTGGACTGACTGGGAGGCCTCACATAGAGGGGGTAGAGTGACAGAGACGTCCTTACCCACGGTATCCACGGAGAGCACCCACTCAGTCAGAGTCCGGTTCAGGAGCACATTCTTCACCCAGAGGTGCAGCTCGGAGAAGAGACGTACTTCATCCTGGGCTGGAAACTGGCACACATATCGGGTTCCAAAGGGGGGCACTCTCTGGGAACTCAGGGGGCAGGCACGGGGCTTCTCTCTGTTGACACAGGAGACATCCTACCTACACAGCCACCATGTTCAGCCCTGCCGACCCTGGCTCGGGCCCATTCCCAACTTCTGTTTCCATTCCTTCCATTCTTCTCACTGCTTGAGGTAGGTGGGATTCATGTTGTATAGGGGCTTGAGCTGGCCTGTTCATAAAGTAGCTACTTAGGCTGTGGACTTGAGAAAATCCTCTGATAGGACCAAAGACAGGGACTCTGACAAAGTGGGACTGAGCTGAATGAAGCACAGGGACAGATACACAGGGAGTGGGGCACAGCCCAGCACCTACCCTGAGTAGGCGTACAGCAGCTGATAGGTCCCGTTGGGTGCTGCCTCTTCCTCATCCCAGAAGCAAGTGAGGTCCTCGAATGTTTGGGAGAAACAGTTCAGGGCCTTTGAGTCCGAGGCCAGCAAGGAGACATCTGAGGAACAGCTGGTGAGTCGGGTCCTGGGTCCTCCCAGGTATGTTTATGAGCGAGAGTAGGGGCCAGTGGGGGTCTACTTCCCTATATCCCCTCCCAGGGATCTGCATCCCCTCCAAGGGCTCCCTCTTCCTGGGTACGGGTGATCTCCACCCTCTACACACCTCACCTTGGCTGGTGACTTGGGCCAGGTTTTGGGGGGCCAGGAGGAGGCAGGAGGTGACCGTAAAGAAGGCCCAGGAGGGCATCTTCTCCAGCACTGTGCCTGCCATAGCCCATCCTCCCTTCAGGAAGCCGGGCCCCAATCCCCTCCCAGGCCAGCCCCACAGGTTCCTGTCAGATACAGCCCCACGTCCTGTCCTTGTCCCTGCCCCTCTGGGGCCCATCCAGACCACACTGGGGCTAGGGCCTAGGGGAGGGGGAGTGGGCAGGAGGGGAGGAGGGATTTGGAAGAGAAGACAGTCTGTAACTCTAACTTGTGGTGGGAAGGAGATGGGGGAATATGTATTTGTGCACTGAAAAGCATAAGTGAGTGTGTGTCTGTAACTATTAGAGCAGGGTACACAGTCATCAACAAGGGCGACATTTACTGAGCTGCTGTGTGTTAACCTCTTTCTGCCTATTGACTCAGTCTTCAAAATAGTTATTTCTGTTACAAAGATGAGAAAACTGAGGTGCAGAGAACTTAAAGATTTGCTCAGGATCCCCCATATCCTACAGGCAAAGCTCTGGGTGTTGGCCTTCAAAACCAAGTGCTTAACAGCCACGCCATACTCCTGCAGATGCAATATGCCAAGAAACCACTGACTTACAACCATGGCAGTTGGTGGGTACTTGCACTGTCAAAAGTTCTTGGACTTTGTGCAAAAAGAAACACAAGTCCCACCATTATGGCTGGCCTCCACAGTGGCCCCTGTTGATCTTCTAAAAGTGTCCATAGATGGCAGCAACAGAGACAGGAGCTTGTTTGAAATAAGGAACTCCACCTAGGTGTGGTGGCACATGCCCGTAGTCCCTGAACTTGAGAGGCTGAGGCAGGAGGCTCAACAGTGTAAGTCCCACCTGTGCTACATTGAAAGACTTTGTCTCAAAAAGAATAACAGAAAAATGGAAAGAAGGAAAGGCAGAATCCTAGACCTCACCCAGACCTACTAAACCAGAATCTACATTTGCTAAAATGCCCAGATGGTTCCATTACACATTACATTTTGAAAAGCACCTGCACGTGGCTTGCTAAAAACCAGGAAAGCATGGCTGCAGCTCGTCTGTATGGGCCTGTCTTCTTCATGGTAGTAGCAGAGAAGAGGGCATGATCTTTTCAGGGCAACTCAGGTCTCCTTCCAGCTGTGCTGAGCCACAGGTGGCTTCTGTCCCAGTTCTGGAAGCTCTGAGTCTTGTGGGTGCAGGTTCAGAGGAGGAGCAGGAGTGGCCACTTGTACTCCACAGTTAGGCCCTTGGCATTGGCTGGTCTGTTATTACTGGCCTGGAAGAGTAAGCGTCCTCAATAATGTCCTTCTTTTCTTCCCTTCTCTGACCCAGTTGTAGTAACAGAATTTTAGAAGGTGAGGGGGTGGGCAGAGGGCAGTCCTTAGGGCCTCCTGTGAAGTCTTAGTTTCTCTGGCACATATCTCTGCCAGACTTGTCTCTGGGCCAGGTTCTGTGCCACTCTTAGCCCTATTAGCTCTTGGGTTTAGAAAGACCAATGATACAGATGCCCTCCCTCCCCGCTCCAGTCCCCAGTTACAGACTACTGACTGTCAGATGTGTGAGAGGGAAGCACACCTTCATTCTCATGCAGCCTTTGGCTTTTAAGTTGTGTGAATGCCAATGACATTGAAATTATTATCTCCAGCTGTGACTTCTCCCCTCTCTCCAGATTTGGATAGCCACTGCCTACTTGGTGTTTCCACTCATATTTAGGGTGATTTTTTTCACCATGTAATCCACAGCCATGAACTCACAGCCATCTTTCTGCCTCAGCCTCTCAAGTGCTGGGATTATAGGTATGCACCACCACACCCAGCTCAAAATGGGTGAGATGGTACATAACTGTAGTCCTGTCTGCTTGAGAGGATGAGGAGAAAGGATCCTTTGAGGCCACCCATGAGTTCAAGACCAGAGCCTGAGCGATAAATAATAGTGAGACTCTGATTAGAATAAAAATAAAATTGAAAAGAAAAGGATGGAAGGGAGGAAGGGACAAAAAGAAAAATAAAAAAAATTTTTTTTGAGACAGGGTCTCACTTTGTAGTTCAGGCTGGCTCTGAGCTCACTATGTAGTCCAGGCAAGCCTCGAACTCAGCAATCCTCCTGTCTCTGCCTCCCGAGTGCTGGGATTACAGGCGTGAGCCACCATGCCCGGCACTGTGGTATGTGGTATTGATTGCTGGTGGGCGTGAGTCTCTACGTCCAGCATTGTATGTGGTTACCGGGGATCGAACTCAGGACAACCTTGCGCTTGCGAGGCAGGCACCGGAACCACTGAGCTAACCCTCCGGCCCAAGAGAAATACATTTTGTCTGAGATTTGATCTTACTATGTTGCCCATGCTGCTCTTCAACTTTTGATCCCCCTGCCTCAGCCTCCTGGCATTACGGGTATGCACCACTATGCCCTGGCGAAGGAAAGCTCTTGATTCTGGTTCCCACCCCAAAGCCTGTGTTTTGTTTCCCTGCCCTTGGCTACCTCTGTAAATGGCACTTCCGCCTACTCAGCTGATCAAACCCCAAACCTCAGTACTCCTTGACTTCTATCCCTCATCCTAATGTCCAGTGAATTAGCAAGCCCTGGCAGATCTTTCCTCAAAGCTACCCTGAACCTGAGCCCCCATTACCCCTCTGCTCCTACCGTCCTGTTCCACAACTGGTTCCTGCAGTAGCTTCCTGACGGGCATCTCTCTCCTGTTTTCTCATTTCATCACACGATGACTCTGTTGCACTCCTGTCTTCACTCTCTAGAAGAATAAACTGAGGTTGGGAAGGGGCAGGTGAGTCATCCAAAGCCATTGCTAAGGGATAGAGCTGACATTTGAATTCAGGTCTATTTGACACCAAACCCTGTTTTGTTTTAGAAGTGAGGTCTTTCTATGTTGCCCAACCTGGCCTCGAACTCCTGGGGTCAAGTGATCCTCCTGCCTCAGTCCCCCAAGTTGCTAGGACTGTAAGTGTCCACCACAGTGGCAGCTAAAGCCTCTTCTTCAATCTCTATCTTTAATTCAGACCCCCTTATAGCTATTTTCTCTTTTGTTCATTCATTTAATGTTATGCATCTCGCACTGGGCCCAGCATGAGTTTCTCCCTTGAGTGTGAAGCTGAGTCTGAAACAGGCATTAGGGGGTGTAATGCACGCTAAGGAGGAAGGACCGGTAATTGCCAGCAACAGTCCCAAGGGAGGGAACTGCAGGGGCCCCATTCAGTTAGCCATCCACCCTCTATGTGATATCCTGGCCACTGAGCTGCCCAAACCTAGGCTTCTAGTTCTTCTCATAGCCCTAAATCCAAGGCCTGCTGCTGAGAGGAGGGCCAGCTCCACCACAGCCAGCTTTGGGAGGGCCTGGGTGAGATAAGAGATGTCCAGCCCCTGGGAGGAGCCAGAGTTTCTGGAGGGCTCCGCAGGAAGTCGCCCCTTCCTTGGGGGTGGGAGGGGAATGAGTGACTCAGGGCCACCCAGTGGGAGTTCCCCTTCCGATGGCAACATGAGCTGAGGTGAGCCCTCTGGACCAAGAGCCAGGCCTGCTTTGCCCTTCCCAGCTACCTGTCTCGCGGGGCTGTCCTGTGGCTTTTCCCATCATTTCTTGGAAACAAGTTTGTGCTGCTGGGCTGGTCTCTCCCTCTCATCCTGCCCAGCCCAGGCCTTCTCCTGAGAGGAACAGACAGAAGCAGTGAGAACTGAAGCCAGAATGGGGTGGGGCAGGCAGGCGAGGCAGGCAATTTGACGATCCGAGCCTGTAGGTGAAGTCCTGGGCCCTTGAGGTGCCTCAGAAGGAATGTAGGGCTGTCTTGAGGAGGTACTCCTGAGGCATCATCAGTACATACAGAGTATGTGGTCAATGTTATTTGTGTTGAATTTGGAAGTATATCTAATGCGCAAATCTAGCCCTTTTGCACTGTGGTGGAGAAGCAGCACACTAGTGTCCCTAAGAGAGAGACTTGGAAGCCAGAATAGTAGGTTTGAATACCAGCCCCACCTCTTAGTACCTGTCAACCTTTAGCTAAGTTATTTAACCCCTCGGAGCCTTTCTCTTTTGTAAAACATAAATAATACGTACTTAATAGAGTCGTTGAAGGTTGAACTAATACATACAAAGTGCTCTGGGAAGTGCCTGGCCTTTAAGTGCCATGTACTTATTAGCTGCTTTAGTCTTTTAGTGACTGGCACCCATCCAGTTATACAGACAGATGCTTGGCGGTGATCCCTGGCTCTTCTCTGTCCTTCCACTCCCATGCCCAGCCCCTGTCCCTTCTTTCTCCTGAGTTTTTCTACTGGATCACCACATGCTTGTGCCCGTGGAGTACACTTATCCTCCTGAGCAGCCTTGCACTGACTGCTTTTATCTCCACTCACTTTTTGTTTTGGCTTTTGTTGTTGGTACTGGGGATTGAACTCAGGACCTCTCCCTTACCAGCCAGGTGCTATACCACTGAACTACAACCCTGGCCCTCCACTCATATTTTTAAAAACAATTTCACTGAGATATATTTCACATGGCATATACTGTCCCATTTAAGATACACAATGCAATGATTTTTAAATCTATTCACAGATATGTGTGACCACAGTCAGTTTTAAACCTTTTTTTTTCTTCTTAATAATCACCTCAAAAAGAAATCCAGTAACTTTTAATGTTCAGCTGGCTGTCTTCCCAACTTCCTCCCAGCCTTAAGCAACCACTAATCTGCCATCCTTCTATGTTCCCTGATTATTAAACTTTTCTATACATGAGACACACCTATATGTAGTTTTTTGTGACTGGCTTCTTTCACTTGGTATGATGTTTTCAGTGTTCATCCATGGTATCGTGTAATGGAGTGATGTGGCTGAATAATATATGTAGTAATGGCTGAATAATATTCCATTGTATGGAGATGTGATATTTAATTTATCCATCTCTGACAAATGTTTGGATTGCTTCCACTTTTTTGGCTATTAGAAATGATACCTCTCTATGTATATCTATGTTCAAGTGTTTGTGTGGACATGTATTTTCATTTCTCTTGGGACAACACATAGGAGTAGAAGAATTATGCGTCCTCTACCCCTGTGTACCAGAGATCAAACTCAGGTTGTTGCTCTTGCAAGGCAGGCACAATGCCCTAAATTGTTGGTTTTTATAGGAATTCCATGGTCTTATGGTAGCAATGTATGAATCTTCTGAACTCTCCTTGACAACACTTTAATCATTTTTTATTAGAGCTATTATTCATGGTGAGTATCAAGTAGTATCTCACTGTAGTTTTGACTTGCATTTCCTGGTATATATCTTTGGAGAAATGTCTATTTAGGTCTTTTCCAGTTTTTGATAATTGGGTTATCTGGCATCTAATTATCAAGTGATAACTCTTCCTTCTCTAGTCTAGATACAAATCTCTTGTAAGATATATGATTTGTATTTTTTCTCATTCAGTGGCTGTCTTTTTATTTTCTTGATAGTGTCCTTTGAGGCACAAAAGTTTTCAGCTCTGATGGTTGAATTTATCTATTTTTAATTTTCATACTTGTACATGTAATTCCTAAGAGAATTCTCTGCCAAATGTCTCTCTCCCTTTCTCTCTCTCTCTCTCTCTCTCTCTCTCTCTCTCTCTGTTTTGTTTTGTTTTGGTTTTGGTTTTGAGACAGGCCCTTGCTATGTAGTTCAGGGTGGCCTTTAGCTCACTGTATAGCCCAGCTGGCCTTGGACTTGAGACAATCCTCCTGCCTCAGCCTCTTAAGTGCCAGGATTTATAAGTGTGCAACACTACGTTTGGGCTCCTGTATTTTCTTCTAAGAGTTTGACAGTTTTGACTCTTGTATTTTGATTTTTGTTCCTTTTTGAGTTTATTTTTATTTTTTAAAATTTATTTTATTTCTTTTTTGCAGTATCAGGGATTGAACTCAGGCCCTTGTGCTTCCAAGGTAGGCACAGTACCACTTGAGCTAAAATCCCCAGCCCCTTGAGTTTATTTTTATATTGGTAATCATTTGATTCTTTTGTATGTAGCTATCCACTTGTGCTGTTATTATTTATTGAAAAGACTTGCCTTATTGAAATCCAACTGGCCAAAGACATGTAGGCTTAGCTCTAGAGTTTCAATTCTATTCAGTGCCTATCCTATATCAGTGTTACACTGTCTTGATTTTCATTGCTTTGAAAAAAGTTTTGAAATCTGCAAATGTGAGCCTTCTTTGTTCCTCTTTTCCAAGATTGTTTTGGCTATTCTGGGTTCCTTGCAATTTCAAGTGGATTTTATTCTATTTTTTTTCTTTTTATTCTTCTGAGACAGGGGTCTCACTATGTAGCTCAGGCTAGCTTCAAGCTTACAGCAATCCTCCTGCCTCAGCCTTGCAAATGCTGGGATTACAGGTGTGCACCACCATACTTGGCCTCATATGAATTTTAGAATCAGTTTGTCAGTCTACAGAGAAGCCAACTGGGATTTTTCTAAGAACTGTATCAAATCTACACATCAATTTGGGAAGTATTATCTGTATTTAAGACTTCCAATTCATGAACATGAGATTATTTTTCCAATTACTTATATCTTTCTTTCTCCCCCTCCCCACTTTGTGGTAGTATTTAGGATTGACTCTAGGGCCTAGTTCATGTTGGCAGGTGGTACACTACTGAGCTATGCTCTGTAGGTAATTTCTTGATTGTTCAATCTCTTTATCTGTAAATCTATTTAGATTGTCTGTCTTTCTTGAGTGAATTTTGGTTGTTTGTGTCTTTCTAAGAATTCATCCATTTCATCAAAGATGTCTAATTTATAGTATGTGCCTTACCTTTATTCATTTTCTTGTATAATCCATTCTCCACAGGGCATTGTGCTGACAGCTTTTCTGTGGCTGCTCTCCATTTCTGGATGGAAACTCATAAGGCAGTCACAGTGGCTCATGGCTATAATCCTAGCATTCTGGAAGGCTGAGGCAGGAGGATCACAAGTGTGATGCCAGCCTGGACAACTTAGCAAGACCCTGTCTCAAAAAAAAGGGGGAAGGCTGAAATGAGATATACCTTAGTGTGAAGGCCCAGGGTTCAAGCCCCAGCACTGGAAAAAAAAAATAAAAAAAGAAATCTGTTTATCTGTATTATCTCTTCATTGATAAACATCTGTTTCATTAAGGTGCCTCTCAGGCCCAGCACGACTTGGCGTACCTGGGTTCATGACTCTCCCAGGACTGCACTCTCCTTCTGCTGTGGCTACATGTGACCATTTGCGGGTCCTGAACATCATCCCAGGTGCCATTTCCTGGGGCAGAATCTCTTCTACAGTGAACTGTGGTTTTCTTCCTATGGACCAGGTTAAAATATCACTTTAGAAAAACTTCCTTTTTTTTTTTCTTTTTGAGACAGGGTCTCACTTTGTAGTTCAGGCTGGCCCTGAGCTCACTATGGTGCCCAGGCAAGCCGCCACGATCTCAGCAATCCTCCTGTCTTTGCCTCCTGAGTGCTGGGATAACAGGCGTGAGCCACCATGCCCGGCATTGTGGTATGCGGTGTTGATTGTTAGTGGGCGTGAGTCTCCAGGCTCAGCATTATAAGTGGTTACCGGGGATCGAACTCAGGACCTTGCGCTTGCAAGGCAGGTGCCAGAACCACTGAGCCAACCCTCCAGCCCTAGAAAAGCTTTCTTGACTCGAACTCCTGTTCAAGCGTTCCCTAGGTCCCCTCCCTTTCTTGTAGCACACACCATCATTTTCTCTTCTTTATATATCTTCCATTTCACAGAGCAGTTTTTTATCTTCACATTCTGGGACTATATCCCTGGAGCTAATGTGCATCTGAAGTGAAGTTTCATTCTAGCAAATTCTGCACCCTCCATTGTACTTCCCACTTATTCCAATTAATTGCTTCCTCTTGACTTTATCCCCATGTTCCAGTGACTCTAATCTGTTCAACAGAGATCTAATACTTGTCAAACCCTCGCTCTTGTACATAATGCTTCAAGTGACACATACTAGGTACCAGACCCAGTGCTGTGGAAAATGTGCCTGTGAGATCCCATTTAAAATAATAAAGAGGCAGTGATGTTCATCCAGACTTTTTTTATTTTTGAGACAGGGTCACTTTGTAGTTCAGGCTGGCCCTGAGCTCACTATGTAGCCCAGGTAAGCCTCAAACTCAGCAATCCTCCTGCCTCTGCCTTCTGAGTGCTGGGATTGTAGGCATGAGCCACTAAGCCCAGCACTGTGGTATGTGGTACTGATTGCTGGTGGGTGTGAGTCACCAGGCCCAGTATTGTTGTGTGTAGTCACCGGGATCAAACGAGGGACCTTGTGCAAGCTAGGCAGGTGCTAGAACCACTGAGCTAAATCTCTGGCCCATATTCAGATTTTTTTCAGAGGAGCAAATGGAAGCTCAGAGAGGTCAAGTGACTTAATTGATGCAACACAGGTAGTAAATGACACACAAGAGACCGTAACACAGGCCTGTGTGATTCCAGGGTCTGTGATTTAATCACAGTGCCTTTGATTTCACCTGATTCACTGAAAAGAGCATATGAAACACAACTAGTCTTGTTTCCTTAAGACCCATGAGAGAGGAACCTGAGGCCAGCTTGAGTAATCCAAAGATGAAGAGGCCGAGAGGCCACACAGGTGGGAGGCAGGAGCCTAGGAGCGGATTACCTCCTAGAACACTGCATCCCAGAGGAAGCAAAGGTCACGACTGGCCGAAGTGGGCAGCACCTTCTGCTCTTCTTTTTTCGTCCCACAGTTGGGTGATAAAGTGGCTATCAAACTGGGACAGATTGCCTAGAGGCATGAGAAAGATGACAGAGGCGTGGAGAACTACAAGTGGACCAGAATTTGTCTGGTAGGTCAGTTTGAGCAGAGGCTGGGCTCTGGCCAGTCCTGGTTTGTAAAGTATTTGGACACAATAGAGTCCTAGGCTAGACACTCCTCAGAAATACAAGGTTAGGTGCTGGTGAGGACACTGGAGAGCAGGGAGGAGGCCAGGGGAAAACTGGACTTGTGATCAGCACCAAGGTGAGGCCCAGTGGGGACACTTCAGAGGGGTTCACCTGTCCTGGGAGAGGCAACCTCCTCAGAGGGCTCGGCCTCAGGCATGTGTCTTTACCTAGAAGTTCACATCCTCTCTCTATTTAACTTTTTCCCCAGATTGACCAGCAGTAAAAGACAGACATTGGATGAAGCTTCTCAGAGCATTTATTTGTTCATTTGTTCACAAGGCAGAGAATGGAGAGCAACAGAACAGGGCATATTAGTGACGTACATGTGCAGGAGCTGAAGTAGGGGCTGCATATGGGTCCCGGTTTCCCTAGGCCCTCCCCTTTCCTGGGTCCCCTATTTTCCCCCCTTAAATTAAAAAGAAATCCGTGAGACAGTGTTGGTAAGAGGCTAAGAGGATCCGAAGTCATGACCGGAAACAGAATGTGCTCTGGCCAGCAGAGCTGGGATCCTGCAGGGTGGCAGTTTAGGCCTCCTCAGCTGTGGCGTCAATGCCTGCGTAGGTGAAGTTCTCAAACAGCGACATATTCACATAGGCCTGGGGACAGAGCACACTTAATGAGGGGCAGTGTGGCTCTCACTAGCTCAGGGCAGTGAGGGTACAGGACTACAGCACAGCTCTGAAGCCCAAACACAGCTGTTAGCTGGGGGCCTTTACATCCACTCGTCCAGGAAATCATTCACTTATTCATTCATTCACTTATTCATCCATAAGATTATTGATGACTCACTCATCTGTGTGTTTATTTGATCATTCCTTCCTTAAGATAATCATTAATGCACATAAAAAGCTGTTTTCCTATTTACTGATTTTGATACATCATTTGTATTTATTTGATAATCCACTTGTTCACACGGTCATTAGATCCAGGTATTATGTATTTACTCACATGATTATTGTATCTCTCACTCAATAACTCTATTCATTTGCTTAAGACTGTTCCTGTGGGGCCGGAGATTTAGCTCAGTGATTCCGGAGCCTGCCTAGCAAGCACAAGGTCCCTGGCTTGATCCCCAGTAACCACATACAGCAATACTGGCTGTGGTGACTCACACCCACCAGCAATCAGTACCATGTACCACAATGCTGGGCATGGTGGCTCACACCTGTAATCCCAGCACTCGGGAGGCAGAGACAGGAGGATTGCTGAGTTTGAGGCTTGCCTGGGCTACATAGTGAGCTCAGGACCAATCTGATCTACAAAGTGAGACCCTGTCTTAAAAAAAAAAAAAAGGCTGTTCCTGTGTCATTCATTTACTGCCCATCCTGGGCTAGTGACTATTCATGCCTTGTGCTCTTGTTCTATGCACAGTGAAGCAAAGTGGTCTGGGTGAAAATGGACTCATAATTTTCCCTGAGGAGGATGGGCATACAGCCTGGGATTGGAGGGGTTGGGGAGGGTGCTTGCTGTAGGGACAAAGCAACAGTAATCCTGGAAGAGCACAGCAGGGCCTAGTGTCTAACCCAGTCTGGGCTGCAGCATAATATATATGTTAGCTCATTTAACTATCACAACAACCCTATGATATAGGTTTTTATCATGATCCCATTTTACAGATGGAAATACTGAGGCCGTGAGAGGTAAATTAGTTTGCCCAAAGTCACATAGAAATAAGTGACACAAGATGAGCTGTGGTGACCATTCCAGCCGAGGAAGTATAAGTGGGGAGTGTAATAGGGACAGCAGACGCAGAAGCTGTGGCCTATGGCATCTTATGGATCCTGTCCCCCAGCCTCCTCACCTTCCTGGCTTCCAGCATGCGGCCCAGCTGCAGTGCGATCTGGGCAAAGGGGGGCCGCTCATAGGGACGGTCCCGCCAGCACTGACGCATCAGCTCATACCTGTAAGATGGAGGGCCGGGGCCAGCTGAGGTGCTAGGCTCACTCCTCACAGAGATGAGGTTCTGGAGCCCGTGGTGGGGTGACTTACACTTCATCATCACAGTTTCGAGGCTGCTCCATCCGGTAGCCCTGTGGCAGCTTCTCATAGAGCTCAGCACAGGTCATGCCACAGTAGGGTGTGCCGCCTGTGGGAGGGGACGAGCTCGCTCAGCCCAGGGCCCCCACAGGTGAGGTGGGGTGCTCCAGGGAGGGGGTTGGGAACTCACCAAGGCTCACTATCTCCCAGAGGAGCACCCCGAAAGACCAGCTGAAACAAGAAAGCTGCACTTAGTTACCTTCTAGTCCCCAGAGTCCAGTACTTTAACCACCATCTACCTAGGATGTGCAGCCCCTCCTCGGCCCTGCATTGTCTACGGCACAAGTGTCTGGCCAGCTGCTGTCTCTTCTCCACTGAAGTTCTATCATAGGCCCTGAACTGCCATTTTTATTGAGTACCTACTGTGGCCCAGGTACTGATTCTTTTTTTTTTTTTTTTTTT
>PVIC010003726.1:0-22411 GCA_004025085.1 Thryonomys swinderianus | reverse complement strand
GCCCTGATTCTTTAATATATATGTTAGTTTAATTATTACACCAACCCTGTGAGACAGGTATTATCACTATCCTATTTTGCAGATGGAAATATTGAGGCCCTGAGCAGTAAGTTAGCTTGCCTGAAGTCACAAAGAATTAAGTGAGAGAGCAGAGATGCAAACCCAGGTAGCGTGCTTTCAGAGCCCTTGACCTCAGCTGCATCTTATGCTGTAACAAACTCTACAGGTACACATCGGGCTGAAAGCCGGGGTAGAGAGTTTGGTTTGGGGAGAACATTTAGGGAGTCTTGGGGCAGAAGCAGGAGGTGGGTATGTGGTAGTGAGAAGGGGAGTCAGTGTGGTGGGCAGTGAGAAGGGAAAGGCGAGCCAAAGGGCTCGGCACAGGAGATGAGGTTCACTGTTTGGGCCGGTTAAGTTCAGACTGAGAAAGACAGAGCTAAGGAGACAGGAACAGATGTGGCAAGATGGCCATCTGGGTAGGCGTGGGCACAGTGGTGCAGGCCTGTGATCCCAGCACTCATGAGGCTGAGGCAGGAGGATCGCCATGAGGTCAGGGCCAGCCTGGGCTACACGGAGAGTACAAGGCCAGTCTGAACTGTATAGCGAGATCCTGTTCCAAAAGAACAAAGCAACAACAAAAGATGGACATCTTGGGGTGTGGAGCACAAAGGAGTCTGGGGGGTTCTTGTGCTGTTAAGATTTCTGGTGGCCATGACTCTTCCCTCCTTGAGTGTTCTCTCCAACTACCCCATGGATTATCCACAGCAGTCCTGAACTCTCCCAGATCCCCTCTGTCTGTTGCACAAAATCCTAAATGGCTTCTACCTAATCCTGCCCCCGAAACACCTTCTAAAACAGCACTTCCTTCTGGTATTCCCTCAACTAAATGCTATGTGTCACCAAGGAACACACCTACTGGATCACACCCAGGGACGCTCAAACCATGCCTCCGACAACCCAGACATCTCTGAGCGTGTCCGGTTTATACCTTGTGTGCTCTCAGCGGACCCAGTCCTGCCCCTCCCGGCCCTGCACTCACACGTCACTCTTGGTGGTGTAGACGCTGTAGTTGAGAGACTCGATGGCCATCCAGCGCACAGGGAGGCGCCCCTGGGAGAGAATGGGCTTGAAGGATGAAGGCTGAAGAAAGGGCCTATTTGGGGTGCTGGGAGGAAGGGTCAAACATGGGCCCTGATGAGGAGGGTTAAATGAGACTTGCCATTGTCTTCTTCACATACACCTCTTCCCCCCTAGAAAGGCCAAAGTCTGCGATTTTGGAGGCCAGGTTTTCTCCAACCAGTACATTTCGGGCAGCCAGGTCCCTGTGGATGAACTGCGGGCAGGGTCAGAAGTCAGGGAGGGGAGGATGAGGGCGCCCAACAAAGGGTCTGGCCATGTGCCCATCTGCATGGGCACCCTGGATGACTTTGGGGCCCCGTCCTCTTCTTGCCCATGTGGGCCTGAATCTTGGATCAGCTGATGCTTGTGTGAGAAAATTAGTTCTGGCTCTTACGCCTTCCTGTGGGCAGGGCTATGGCCATCTCCAGGCTATATCCCACTTTCTGGCATATCAGGTGCCACAGTAACCCCTGCCACCCTTTCTGTGCTGGGTCATGTCTAGCCTGCTGACTGATCCTGTGCGATTGGCTTGTCACACCACCCTCACACACACCTGCTTCTCACTCAGGTACTGCATGCCATTGGCTGCATCACTGGCAAAGCGCAGCAGCTGCCGGGAGCTGAGGGTGGAGGCCGTTCCATGCTCTCGGGCAAAGGCTGGATCCGTCTCCAATACCCGGCTCTTCCGCAGAAAATCAAGCAGGTTCCCATAGGGGGCATATTCGATAGCAATATACAAGTAACCTGGGAGGTGGGGGTGGTACAGCTCATATTTTGGACAACGGTGACTGGGGATGGGAACAGAAACCCAATGGGAAGAGATGGGTGGCCTGGAGCATGCAGGAGTTTGGGGGTTCTTGAAGAGCCACTGACATGGTCATGGTGATGGTTGATGATGGGGATCCAGAGGAAGAGGTGACAAGGTGGGTGCTCACCGCGGTTCTCACAGGCTCCCAAGAGGTTGATGATGTTGGGGTGATGCCCCAGCTTGCACAAAACCTCCAGTTCTCCAGCAAAGTCACGATGATCGTTTTCAGAGGCGTATTCTGTATAAAGAATCTCATGTCACTCTTGCCAGAAATAACTCTGGAGAGAAAGTATGGGCTCGAGAGGGCTGGGCTTAGAGGCTGGTAGGAGCCAGGAGGGGTCTAGGGCTCATGGGACCAAGGAAAGGGTTCTCTGGGGTTGGTCATCACTCTGAGACCTTTCAGCATCTTGATGGCTGCGTTCATCTTGAGCCCGTCTTTCTTGATCATGGCCCGGATGACTTGGCCAAAGTTCCCCTCGCCGATGAGGTCTTCAAAAGTGATGTCCTCCCATTCCAGCACTGGGTAATTCAGAGGCTCAGGCTGTGGTTTGGGCCGCCGGGTCAGCGTCAATGTCCCTGAGCTGAACTGTAGGATGGTCTCCTCACCCTTCAGAGGATAGGAGAAGTGGAAAGACAGTCCATGCAAGAGATGGGGCCAAAGGAGGAACAGACCGGCGTTTGGGGGAGGTTCAGCAGCAATGATATATACATTTAAAAGGGACCTGGGGCCCCCTGGTGCTAAGCTGGGGCGAGACCTATAGACAACGACTTCTACTGAGGCAGAATCATAGGCAATAGAGACACAGGTGGGTCAGTGGGTGGACAGATGTCCAGAACAAGAAACATGCTGTGGCCATGTGGGTAAATTGCTAAATGTCATGATGTAGGATAATATGCTAACATTTAAAAGAGGAATGGGAATGGCGTGATAGGAAGGAGGGAGCCTCTCGTTATTGTGCTAAGCCCACACTAGCCTTGTGTTGTAAGGAATGCTCTGGAGAGGATTCCTGCCCTAGGATCTTTTATTGTAGTACATGCTAAGCTCCAAGGTGCTTAGGAGCCAGTGGAGTTTTTTCCCCACAGCCGCAGAAGCAGGGATCATCCTTGTCAAGCCACTTGGTGTCTAGTCATCATTTTAAAACCAGGCCAAGTTCAAAGAGAGCAAGATCCTAACAAATAGGAATGCCCAGTCCCTGTACTGAGTTGGCAGGCCATCTAGGAAGGGTTGATGGCAGGGAAAGGAAAGAGTGAAACAGGACCAAGGGGGCTGCTGAAGATGGACTCTGGGCTGGGTCTTCCTGGGAGAACTAACACCCAGTTGATGGGCAAGAGCTAAAGACAGGTCAAATGGATTTACATGAAGCATGGACAGCTGAAGGCATACACCGGGATGCACACATGTGTTCTGTGCCTGCACCATATGTAGGTTCACATGCACATGGTGGCCTGGAGGCATAGGAACACAGATGCATAAGGAGAACATACATATATCCACGGGATACGCACCAGTGGGGTGCCCATGCGCACTCACATTCCCATGTTTGTGTGGACACATTTCTGTGTGCAGGCACATGTAGCAGGAATATATCTTTTTCTCTTGCATAGATAGGGATGGAAGCCAAGGCTTCATGCATGCTAGGCAAGCACCCTACCACTAAGCTATACACCCAGGCTCTGGCGATGTGTCTTGATATAGGTTATGATAATGTGTACAGTAAAGGCTGCCTTCTCGTGGTCTCCCTTCAGCATTTGTCCTCATCGCCCCCCCCCCCACAGCAGTGACAGCTTTCTGTGCGCACTGACCTCAGGGGGAAGGACAACACTGCTGAACAAAGAAACCAATTGAAAATCCGGATAGAATTTTTTAAAAGCACAGCAGAGACAGTAGCCTTGAACACTGGGCTTTCTATCACAAGGGTCAGTCCTTGAGAGAAAAGAGGGTTTTCTTTTGTTTTCTGAAATGCCAAAGCTTGGCTCTAAATATCAAGAGCCCAGGCTTGGAGGCCCAAGGGTAGAGATTGAAAGTGACAACAGTAGGGAAGACTTTAGAGGAAACAGGTTAGAGAAATATAGCTATATTTTGCACCCTTGAGTGTTGAGAGTACTCTTATCCTTGCGGCATAAGCACGTGTGTGCACATATACAGTATACAACTACTTTGTGTATCTAGGGGCAGGGCGCACACACCCATGCACACACAGTGTGATATGCACGTGTGCCCTGGGGGTCCACATCACTGACCGATCCCGACTGGTAGGTGAAAGTGCGTCTCCGATGCAGGCAGGTCCTGCGGATGCACACCAGGGCCAAGAGGGCAGCCAGGATGGTGAGGCAGGTGGCAGAGATGGAGCCCACCACAGCCAGGACCAGCTGCTGATCCAGGCCCTCTTCAGCTGCCCGGCTCTCCTGGACTGGGCCCTCGATCTGCAGCCCTGGATGCAAAGAGGTGGGGGCACCTGGGTTAGGAAGCCTGGGGGTACTGTGGGGAAGGGATGGAGATCGCGGTATCAAGACGCAGGAAGGTCACTTTGGCTGTGTGCAGGAGGGAGCCAGGAACATCACGGGAAGCAACATGACTGTCCCAGGACTAGGATCCTGAGATGTGAAAGGTCAGGGCTATATCACTTAGCAGGGGCCTGAGATGCCTTAGCTCCAAGGGAGGGAGGGAAGAGGAGAAAGTGCACGTGAGACGTGGCTGAGCCCAGGAGCCCAGTGGCCATGCCTCTCACCATTGCCCAGAGTGGCCTCCTCCACCGTGTTGCTCCAGTCTCCTAGCCCCTGGACGCTGGCCCGCACACGGAAGAGGTAGCGTGTGCTGGCATTGAGGCCACCGACAACGGTGCTCGTTTCTTCAGGCCTGTCCACGTCCATCCACAGTGGGTCTCCCGAGCCCCCAGCCACCTGCACCTCCACAATGTACTTGGATATAGGCCCAGATGGAGCCTCTGGACGCTGCCATGTCAGCTGGATCTCAGAATCTGAGAGGGCCTGGGCCTGGAGGTGTTGGGGGGCTGGAGGCCCTGGGGAGAGGGAAATGGCAAGGTGGCTGTGGGGTCACATGCCCCTGCTCTGTGGGCCCCAGGATGGCAACCAGCCTGGCACCTCTGGCCCCCTCCTCCCAGCCTGTCATCCTGTCCTATGCATACCACTGGGGGGCAGGAGCACGCGTGCAGGGGGTGAGGCAGGTCCCAGGAGAGTGCAGTGATAGAGCCGTACATCCAGCTGGTAGTGGGTGCCAGGCGTGAGTCCGGTTAGGAGAGTGGAGCGGGCCTGGGGGGACGAGACATTCTCCCGCCGCTCCTGCCCCCGGGCCCCATCCCATAGGCGCAGCAGGAAACCGTCACCCACCAGTGGCCCAGGCACCGAGGGTAAGGACCAGCTCACTCGCAGCCGATCAGGGCCCTCCACGTGCCAGCCCTCCAGCCATGGCTGCAAGAAGGGCTCTGGGGCCAGAGGTTGGGGGGTCAGAGCAGTCCAGTGGGTCTTTGGGGCTGGACAGGATGGTGCTTGCTAGTGGCTAGGGTGGGACAACCTCCAATGGCAGAGGTGGGGACCCCAGGTGGACAGGAAGGGAAACCCCTGAGGGGACAGGATGATCATCCCTAGGAGGGGAGGAAGGGGTGACTCTTTGCCTCTCACCAGGACAGTCTGTCGTCATGAGGGTGGGAGGCCCCCAGGCCCCCTCTCCCCCTTCCCCTGGCCGGCTCAGCTGCACACAGACGCTGTATCCTGTCTTCGGCCTCAGGTTCATTAATGTCACATTCTCACTGGGGTCCACTGAAGGTGGGGTGTGCTGCACACATCACTCGGCCCAGCCTTCTCCCTCAGCTCCGTCCTCCACTCCAGGTCTTGCCTTATCCCTTCACTATTACCCTCACCTCTGCCCTCCCCCAGCCTTTTTCCTTCATTCACACTTCATTGCCCACTATTACCTCCACCCCATCATCCCATAGTTGTCTCCCCACTTACCCACAATGGCAGACCAGCCCATGGTGCTGTCCTGGGGTCGATAGTGCAGGCGGACAGAGGAAATGGGTCCATCCCCAGAGAAGGAGACCAGTGGAGAGACCACAAGCTGGCGGCTCTGCTTGGCCAGGAGCTGAGGTGCAGCCAGGGGCACTGGGGGCACTGCCAGAGGGCACAGGGTAAGGCATTACCCATAGGCCTAAACTGTCCTCAGAAAAAGAGGAATGCTTTGGGCTTTGGGCATCTTTGTTTGGATCTGGGGACCTTCTGGACAAAGGCATGATGAATGGAGTGTCCAGGGTTCAGGGAGGATATTTCTGGCCCCGGGGTAGCCTCAGGCATGGGATCCAGCAAGAAGGATGCAGATATCTCCAACAAGGTTAAATGAGGGAGGGAATGACCTGGCCAACAGGGGTTGGAAAGAGCACTCTATCCATGGAACGTCAGACTGATAGAAGGGATGGAGCCCAAGGCAGGGAGACAACCCAGCTGTCTGTCACCAGCTGTCTGCTCTTTCTCCCATCATGCACCGCTTTCGGTCCCTGCTCTGCACCTGGGGCTTCATGTACATGACCTCTAATTCTCACAACCACTTTTCTGATAGGGTTCATTCCTAGATCATAAGTGAAGAAACTGAAGCTCAAAGATTTTTAATAACTTGCCTAAGGACACACAGTTGGGAGGGTTTCAATTTGGTCTGTCTGGTTAGGTCACCTCAAATTGACTGATTTCTACCCCGTTGTTGTATTCCTGTGTGGTTTCTTTTCTTTTCTTTCTTTCTTTTTTCTTTTTGGAGACAGGGTCTCGCTTTGTAGTTCAGGCTGGCCCTGAGCTCACTATGGAGCCCAGGCAAACCTCGAACTCAGCAATCCTCCTTCCTCTGCCCCCCGAGTTCTGGGATTACAGGCGTAAACCATCATGCCCAGCATTGTGAGGTGTGGTGCTGATTGCTGGTGGGCATGAGTCACCATGCTCAATATCATATCATTGTATGTGGTTACTGGGATTGAACCATGGACCTTGCACTTGCTAGGCAGGCGGCAGAACCACTGAGCTAAATCTCCAGCCTCCTGCCTGTTTTTTTTTTTGTTTGTTTGTTTTGTTTTCTGCCTGGTTTCTTAAACCCATGGTTGCTGCTTATTCTGACCTCAGCATTTCTCTCTGGATTATTTCACGAAAGCCTTAACAGGCTCCTTGGCCTCTGCCAAATTCTTACCAGATCAACTTTTAGGAAGGAATGAAGGAAAGAAAGAAAGGAAACTGGCTAAGGCGGAGGCAGAGTGTGAGGGGCATCAGGCAGCCATGAGCATGTCAGGAGGGAGGTGAGGTACAGTCTGGAACCTGAGAAGCCCTTCGCATCTGCTTCATGGAGATGCATGAGCATCTGCTTCAGGAGGCGGCTTGATGGAAAAGACACTCCTGAGTCATACACAATTATCATCCACCCTGGCTTCAGAGCCAGGCCTCCACAGGAGATGCTCCACTTTGTGGGGTCCTTGGATAAGGATAGGACTGGGGGCAGGAGAGGGAGCTGGCTGTAGCTCAAATGTAGGAGTCACCAGAGAAGGGTGACATCTTGGAACTAGATGTCATGTTAAATTGTAATAACACCCCCAAAAAATGTATCGAGAAAGGGCTATGCCAGGTCCTGTGCCCACAGCTTAATGCACTGCCTAGTTTAGTCTGCACCACAGCCCTTCCTAGTAAGAGCTAATATCCCCGTTTCCTAGAGAGAAGCACAAAAAGAGGTTCAGTAACTTGCTTAAGGTGATGGAGCTAGGAACTTGAGAGGTAAGATTTGAATGCTCTGGTCTGGATTCAAAGCCTGGGATGGGACAGTGAAGGAAGGGTGAAGGTGGTTCCTGGTGGAGGAGGGGACCCCAGGGTGGGGATGGTGAGGAACTGGGACACAGAGTGTAATAGTGACAGAGAGGAAAGTGACAGATAACATTTGCATGGAGATTGGGAGCAGATGGAAATGGGCCACTGGGCGGCGGAGAGTGGACTGCTCGGGTTGAAGGTACTGAGAAGGTACAAGGAGGCCCAGTCCAGAGGTGCCTGCACTGAGCATGTCTCCCCCACCCCATATGCACTTGGCAGACTCTTATGCACAGATCACTCCTGCACAGCCGAGCAGCTCAGCCTTGAATTTCACAGCCCCCTGTGCACCCTGCTTCATGCTCTGGGTAACTCAAAAACAGGAACCAGGGTGCCAGAAGCACACTGTGTGTGGTGGGGATAAATGGCTGGTGAGAGGCCCGGTGAAGTTAGAGGGTGTCCCGATTTCCGGGGCATGGGATGTCCTGCTCAGATGGGACCGAGCTGTTCTAGCCTTCACAGTGCCCAGCTCCAACCTCCGGTTGACCACAAGTGCTTTCTTTGCCCAGAGCTGGGCTGTGCCCTGAGATGCCCTTCCCATTCCTGCTTGGACCAGAGTCTGAGCCACATCGCATAGTCCCTTTTCTGCTAATTATCCAACCTACATGGCCCTAGGACATCACTGACCTTTGACATTGACCTTGAAGCGCCGACTGTCTTGGCCTCCAGATGTGGACACTCGGCACTCCCAGAACCCGCTGTCCCCAAGAGCCAACCGGGGTACCTCGAACTCAGCTGTAGTTTTGTCTGGCTCCACAATGGCCTTGGTGGACTACGAGAGACAAGGTGAAGGCACGAAAAACAGAAAATGTGCACTCAAGAGGCAGATATAGGCATCCACATGGACTATAGGTAGGACAGTGGCCCAATGGCAGCCATCTCCCATCAGCCCAACCCCTCTTGAGCCATGGCCAGGTCCGTGGGTAAAGCCTGAGGAAAGTTCTGCAAGGTAAAGGTCTAAGGACATAACCATAAAGCTGGTGAAACCAGCAGGCTTAGCTGTCATGGCGGCTAACCTGAAGCACGGTGCCGTCTGGCTTGCGTAGCTCCATGCTGCCCCGTACTGGAAAGGGGTTCCCTGCAGCAGCACAGTTGATCCGGGGCATCGTCTCTAAGTTGAACTCCAGCTCCGAGGCCACATTAAGGATCTGGGGGATCCGGTCTGGAGAGAGAAAGGACACTCACGCTGGAGGTCCTCTGGGGCCAGACATGATCACAGCCGCCGACATGGCCCTTGTCTGTGCTTTGTATCTTAATGGAGGTATCACCATATTTCTAGTATTCAAGCTTGAGCATCGGTAAATCCTGCGTGACTTCCCCGGACCCTTGATCAGCTGGTCTACCTGCCACATCTCCCCACCACACACTTCCTAATGTCCTCTCAGACCGGCAAGCAGGGCCCTGGATTCTTACAGTCGGAAGACTGTTCAGGCTTTACTTGCTTCTGGAGCCTAGTCGCACAGGCCTGCTTTTGCTCTCTGCCCAGCCAGGAGAACTATGGCAAGAACTCCTGCTGTGTATTCTGTGAGGGCAGCACGTGGGCCATAACAGGGGAGGGCCAAGGCTCCTCCAGCCAGGGAGATGTGTCTGGTGGGGGCTGATTTGTCTTGAGAGGCCACAGGGACCTAAGGGCTCATACCTGACTTCTCGCAGTGTACCCCATGCCAGCCAGAGGGGCAGACACAGCCGCTAAATCGATCACAAGTGCCACCATTCTGACACTGGCACTGAAGGCGACAATCAGCTCCAAAGTGGCCGGGGGCACAGGCTGGGGAGAGAAGAGTTGTGGTTAGAAGGGACAGGTCGGGGCCACGAGGACACCAGTGGGGCACGGCTTGTACAGCAGGCTGAGTGTAGAGGCGCTGTCCAGGTGACTGTGCGGGGGCTTGGTATGTAAGTCAGGGTCAGAGTGAGGATTGTGGCCATGGAGGGTGGGTTAGTTCATACTTTCCTGACACTGGCTTCCTCTCCAGCCAGATCCACAAGAACAGCCGTAGGGGTCTGGGAGGCAGAAGGTGAGGCCCCGACATCCTGATGCACCTGGGCACTGCTCCTGGCAGCTCTGCCCAAAACGGCCCTCTCTGCAGGCTAGAGGGAAAGGGTGTGGACAAGCTGGTCCATGCTGGGTCTGGGACACAGCCCACAGCTTCACCTCATGGTTCTAGGATTTTTCCCTGGTGGGTCCCCTTTTCTGCCTGGGTCCTGGTTTCCATCCTCCTTACCCTGTTCACAGCGGGTGCCGGTGAATCCAGGGGGACACACGCATTCGCCATCGTAGTCATGGCAGACGCCCCCGTGTAGGCAGCCCGGGCATTCCTTGATGCAGGCCGGCCCCCAGCGCCCAGCCCTGCAACCTGGAGAGAACTGTCTTCAGAGCGGAGCTTCCCCCACCTGCGCATGGCTACTAAAGACTGGGGTAGCCCTGGGGACCTAGGGAAACCTGGGGCCCCCAGAAATATACCCACTGGAGTCTCAGCCTCCTATACCACCCCCAAGCTCTGCCTTTGCCCCTGACCCCGCACGATGAGCCGGAAGAAGGCACTGCCCAGGGGGCTGGCTTCCACGTAGGTGGCACTGTAGATCCCACTGGATGATGGCTGTGCATTTAAGAGCTGAAGCAGGAACCGCCCGTCCTTAGCCTCCTGCCAGTCCTGGGTACTGTAGTAGGATCCTGTTAGGGGGCACAAACGGGTCAGAGTCCCCAACACCACATGAGAACTGGCATCACCTCTCTTGGCCTAGGTCACATTGATGTGTGCCTGCCCAGAGATCAAACCCGGGGAACACAGCCACGAAATGCCAATACCCAAATGGAAAGCTGAAAAGGACACTCTTTACACTCTGCAAACCATCCATTGAGTCACTAAGTGGTATTCGATCTACCCCATCATCATCCCAAAGCAGCCCACTTTCGCCCACAGCCACTGCCACCACCCTGGCCCCTGCCCCCGACCGTCCCTTTCCAGGGAGCACTGCCTCTGCCGTGGCCTTTACATTTGACAGCGCGGGAGGTTCTTATGCAGATGCCTGCCTGCTCTCTCACAGCTCTCCCCTGTGCTCAGGACAACATTCAGCTCCTCAGCGTGTTGCTTGCACCAGTTTGACCCAGTTGAGCTCTCTATCTCCAAACCTTTCCACACCCCTCTGGCTCCTAACGTTCCTGAATTGGTTGTTTCTGGTCTATAAACATCTGGTACCTCAGACCCTCCTGCCTTGTCAACTTCTTCTCCCGAATGCCCTTCCTTTTTGATCTATGTCTGTGTCCTATGTCTTCCCAGTTCCCCTTTGGGCATAATTTAGGTGGCATCTGAGGTCTTGCTCTTTTTTTTTTCTGTGATTGAGGCTATACAGAAGCTCTAGCGACATAACCCTCCCTGGCTCCTTCCATGTCTCCTGTCAGTTTGGGTGGCCTGGAGGTTGGGGGAAAATTTCTGGGTTTCAGGGAAGGGTCCCCTCTCAGGAGCCCATGGAAGCAAGTCCCTTGAAGTTGTAGGGCTGAGGGCTGAGCAGGCATCTTCGGAGCCACACAGACAGCCCAGATAAAAGCAAGTGAAGGGGAGCGTGAGCTGGAGATCGACGGCTCTGCCCAGCTTCAGTGCTTCTTTCTCTGGCATCAAGGATGGGGGGGACGACAGGGTTTTGGGAAAGACCTATGTTGGGCACATCACTCCTCGTTCTCCTTTTCCTTTTGGGAACTGAGAATCTCTTCCCAAGTGGGTTACATCATAGTACCTCCTCACTCCCAGGGAGGAGTCAAAGATGACTCATTATTAACACAGTACTTTAGGAGGTAGCTGAACAAGGATCCTGGTCCTCTGACCTCTGAGCCAGACATGAAATGGATCCAGGTGCATTCCATGGTCATGGCCCAGGGCAGAGGGGGCTCCGGGAGTTGGCTAGGGGGGTTACAGGTGTGACTCAGGGCAAAGGGGTCAAAGTGGAAGATCCCCAGGCAATACAAGAGCTGGAGCCATGTGCCCAACCAAAGGCCCCTCTCACCATTGTTCTTCCAGATCACATCCGTCTGCTTCTCCTTTTGCACATGTGCAGAAAGCACAACGGTGTCGCCTCTGTTCACTGTGTGTGTGACCTTGTCTGGGAGCAGGTGGGCTGCAGGTGGAGGCTGGGGTCAGTGGCCAGAGTGCCCCTTCCCAGAGTGCCATCTTCTGGGAGCCCCTCCCTGCAGCCAGACTCACCCCCTGGGCTGTTGTGAACGTAGACCACGCGAGTCCCCGAGCCACCCACACAGGAGAACACGCCCACCAGGTCCGAGGGCTTCCAGAAGCCACGCAGCGTGACCTGGTGTGAGCCGTTGCGTGCCAGATGCAGGGACTGCCCGGATGAGACGGTGCGCACGATGCTGTTGTCTTTTTCCAGCAGCAGCGGTGAACTCCAGGCGTCAGAGCTCCTCCTTGCCCCGGCCTCTCCAGATACGCAGGTCAGAAAGAAACGCTGGGGGTCAGTGAGGAGCAGGTTGGCCAGCAGCGTCAGGTCCACAGTGGCACCTGGGGTGGGACATCAGTGATCTCATCACAGACACAGCCAACCCTCTGACCCTGCAGCCTCTGATCCATCCCAGGCCCCTGTTCTTATTGAGAGGCCTTTGCAGAGGCCCTCCCCCCAGCCTTCACCTCTCTTCCTTTCCCTATCATGTCCCACAGACCCCACAAGGCACTTCCTTTTATTACGTATTTTCCTCCCCTTCCCTTCCCTTTCCATCTGCACCAGCCCTTTGCCCTCAAGTCTGTGTTGATCCTGAAAGAACAAAAACTAGAGCCCAAACCCTTCTCTGGCTGCACAGCCACTCCCTTCTCCTGCCAGATGGCTTCCCTTTACAGCCAGCCTTCAGAGGGAATGATCTATGCTCCTGGTCCATTTCCTTGCTTTATTCCCTGCAGGCCCCTTCCTGACGCTTCTCTAAAAGTGCCCTGCAACTTCTCCCTGTCCCCGCTGGGAAGGTGCAGGCCAGGACCAGCCCTCAGACCTAAAGCTTCTGGTAGGGTCTCCTCGCCCCCGCAGAAGTCCAAGAAATGTTTGTTGTGGTGTTATTTAGGGTAGCCCTGGAGCAAACACAAAGCTGGCAGGCCTGGACCAGAGAGGAGGGGCTGGGGCCCAGACAGGCAGACAGGCTGGGTCTTGGGCTTTGCCTTCCAAGTGCCCACTGCCTAGTTGGAGAAACTCATGGCCAGAGCTGCCTGAGGCAGGGTGCTGCACATGGGAGCCTAAGCCATTCTGGGGAAGCGGGGTGGGAAGCATTTTCTAGTAGAGTAAGCCTGCAGGTTTCTCAAGATTAGGCAGCACCCACTGAGTGAACAGAAGAGGGCAGAGCAGAGGGGAGGGGCAGGGGTGAAGGCTGGAGTGAAAACTGCTATGGTGGAGGGAGGGGCTGTCAAGCAGATGTGACTGGAGCACAAATGTGTGCTCAGACCAGGCAGAGAGGAGGTGGAGCCTGTTCTAGGCCAGATGGGACAGTGCGGCTAGCCTGCTTCAGCTTCATGATTCCACGCTCTCTAGAGGCCCTCTGTGTCGGTGTTGCCTCTTAACTACTGTCATGTAACTCATTAATTCAAAGGCCACTTAGTCCATCAGTTACTATTGTTCAAAAGTCTGCCATGCATACATGAAGCTGGCATTTCTGGACGTCTACCAGGTACCGGCACTTTTTTTTCCAGCTGCATCCTCATGACCTCCTCCTACAAAGGTGGTATCTTTTTTATTTTATAGAGGAGGTAATGATTATTCTATAGGTTTCCTTGAGTAACTCACCCACCTCCTTGGCTTTAGCAGTCACACCCTGAGTCAGTAACTCTGGGAGGGCCTGCAGGTCAGCACTGCATTTCCACTGGCTTTTCCCAAACCTGTTTCTCTCCCATACTCCCTGACTCAGCAGACAGCACCTGCCACCGGAGACACTATGGAGTCGTCTCATATTCCTGTTGCCGTAATTCATGTTTATTGGACGTCAGTTATGTACTGAGCATTTGCCAGCTATTCTCTCATTTTATTATGCTGCTGACTATCCTGAGAGGTGGGTGTTTATTATCCCTATTTTATAGCCAGGGAACAAAGGCTCAGAGAAGTTCGGTAACTTGCCCAAGGTCATACAGTTAGTAACTAGCAAAGCTAAGCTGCCTAATGCTAAAATCCACACTACTAAGCTTTCTGTTGGCTACCCCAGCCAGACAGAACATTTTGAAGGTTATTTCCTAAAAGTTTCTTGACTTCATTGCCATCTCCCAAACTCACATTTGTTCAGCCCTCAGCCCTCCTCATCCGGAGCATCCCAGCAGCCACACCCTCCACAGTGATCCAGCTAAGACTTGGCGCCTCCCTGGGACTGTCTTGCTCCCGTGGCTCCCATTGCCCTCAGAACAGCACACCTGCTCCCGGCTCCTTGCAGCTCACACTGCCTCTCCAGTTGCTTTTCCTACAGGAGCTTTTCCTCCACACCTCTGAGACTCACACTTACTGTCCTCACTACCAACCTCCCAGTCAGATCTTTCTCAGCTCTGTTTTGTCTATTTTCCAAGTGAAAGCAAGCTGACTCCTCAGTGTTCTCTCTGTGTAGCCTTCACGTATGTCCTGTGTTCCCCACTAGACCGTGGACCACTCAAAGGCAGCCTCTCTGTGATATCCTCCAACCAGTGGACAAATTTCTGCCATGTGCCACGTGCTGTGCCAAGCGCTTTGCGTACACCATCTCATTTAAACCCCACATCAGCTACTGGTGTCTATCCTGTTAAAATCATCCAGGTCTAGAGGTTCCCAGTCTCTCAACTAATGGACTGCTGTTAGCGATCAATAAGCATTTCCAATGAATGACTGAACCCCACATACTGGCCTTGTGAGCACCCACTGGCGACGTCTCAGGGCCTAGTGGCTCTACTGTTCCCAATGATCCTTCAGCAGCTACTTTCCTCCCCTGCCCTAGTCTCAGGCTGCAGTGATTTCTAGCACTAGACTGAGTTTTCTTGGCTCGGATCTCACTGTTTGGTGGATCAAAACTATGGCAGTGATGATAGGGCTTCTCTCTTTTTTTCTAATTTTTTAAAATTGTGGTAAAATATATATAACCTAGAAAGCACCTTCTTAACCATTTGTAAGCATCCAGATCAGAACTGTAGCATACATCTGTAACAGTGTGCAAAGATCCCCACCATCCATTTCCATAACTCTTTTCAACTTATCAAACTTAAAGTCTATATCCTTTTAACAAGAATTCCGTGACTGTCTTTATGAATATGATGGGTTCCTTTGGGAGGAATGGAGTCAGGGCCTTAGGGCCCAGAACTGGGGTGTGGGGCTCAGGGAAGACTTACCAACATCAGAAGCCAGAAAGAGAACAGGGAGCAGGAAAGGGAGCCCCAGTCTGACCATACTCCGGAGGCTGACGACGCCAGTCAGGACCAGCTGGGCCCGGGGTTTGCCGCAGGTCTGAGTGCTCGGCCAGGGCTGCTCAGTGTGCCTCGAGCTGGGGAGGAAGAGGAAATGAGGTGGCTCGCTGGGAGGGGTACCAAAGGAGGGGGGGGGAAGTATCCTGCTTCCCAGCCACCAGCACCCCCAGTCAGCTCCCACAGGGCTGGGGGTGGTGTAGCTAGTAGGTTCTGCTAGGGGCTACTTGAGGGGGTGGTTAAGGAAGGACAGACCAGGGAACCTTTGGGCTGACTTTGCCATCCCCTCCCTCCCTTCAGTCCTCAGTCTTGCTGGCATGCAGGAGGCAGGAAAGGGAGGAAGCCAGTGGCTTCCGCCGATTGAGGAGTTTGGAGAGAGGACATTGTTCTAGGGTCTCCCCTCCTCCCACACATACATACAATGTGGCCCACATGAGTCCTCATGTGTGTGCAACAGGACACAGATAAGATTCTAGAGCACAGTGTACACAGTTCACAAAGACTGTGGATCTGGGGATGTATGCACTCAACTGAACATAGGCTCAGGGCCACAGAGAGTCTTTGAGTCAGGTGTGGTGGCACATACCTGTAACCCCATCATTTGGGAGGCCGAGGGAGGAGGATCCTTGAAGATTTGAGGCCAGTCTGGGCTACGTAGTGAGTTCAAAGCTGGCCTGAACTATATAGTGAGACCCTGTCTCAATCAACCAACAAACCAGTAAATAAACAACTAAGTAAAAATAGATTTTAAAATAGGCCTTTGAGTCTATCTTTCATAGCTCTCTCATTTTACATATGGGAAAACCGAGTTGTACAGTCTTGGAGAGTACACCAAGGTGTGGCAAAGTGGGGATTTGAACTCTGAGTTGATCCTTGGTTTCCTGTGCTACTTCCTTCACCAGGGCACACATTCAGCAGACCCAGCAGAACCCATGGGCAATAAGTTGTGGCATAGATGGCCCCAAGCAGCTTCTGTTCACTGGCTGCTCTCATTCATTTTGCAGCAAACCCTTGTCTCTCGGAGGGGGCTGGGGCAGCAGAAGTCCTGCCCAGGGAAAACATCCACTGCTCAAAGCTGACCACACCTGGAGCAGCCCTAGCCATGCCTCCAAACTCCTGCAACTCACCTGTGTTGTGTGTCCCACACCTATCTCTCTCAGCAGGGAGGTGTCCCTGCTTACCTCTAGCCACCATTGGCAGGTCCCAGGATAGAGCATGACCTGTAGTTATGGAATTCCACAGAGAAGCCCTCCCAGGGAGCAGGGCTGGGTTAGGTGCAGACCTGGCATCACCCACTCCAGCCTTGAATGGCATAGCTGGAATGGGATAGGGCTGAGATCTGGTACCATTTAGGGGACTCAGAAGTTGAAATGTTCCCTCTGGGGCTGGGACATCTTCCCAATGTCCATTCTGGGTAAAAACTAGAATCTCCTCTGGTTCTACCAGGCCCAATTTCACTTCCCTGGAGAAGCTGGTCCCTGCAGGTTGGCCTGTCTGATTAGGTCCCTGAGAAATCCCAGGAGAGGCTTTGACTGCTAGAATAGCGTGAAAAATGGCTATGCATATTTCCCTATCTACATCTGAGGCTGGGAGGAATTTTTTCTAGGCAGGCTCTGGGTCAGAGTGGGAGTGGGTAAGTGACTGGTGCCTTAGGCTGAGCTCATCTTGGTCCAGGATCTCTGCACTTGGGATGAGAAAGAAGCTGGAAAATGCGGGAACCATTTGTATGGTAGGGTGGTAGGCCAAGTACACTTGTGCGGAAGTTGCACTTGTGTACACTCAGAAGTGCACTTGTGTACTTCTGAGAAAACCTGATGGCTCAGTGGCATTTTGCAAATGCTTGGAGAGCATGTAGGCAAAACTTGTTCTTCTTGACAATGATGTAGATATTGACAAAGATGTTTTCTTTACGTGGAGAAGTATGAGACACTATGACACTAGCACATGTGAAGACTCTGGGCCCATTTGTCTAAACCACTTTCAAATGGGAAACAAAACCCATTGGTAATGGCCTATCAGTAATAAAAAGCCAAGTGTTGCAGAGTTTGTACACAAGAATCCTTATTATGAAACAATGTGCTATAAACATAAAAGTACTTCTTACATGTGTCGAGTTTATAAGTAATTTAAATAGCATCAGTTTACAAACAGCATATGCCAAATGAAATGTCATTGCCCAAACAAATGTTGAGTAGGTTGTGTATACATCTGTTGTTACAATAGTAACACTTACTTAAACCACAATGTATGTCTGGAAGTCTTAGTCACTGGAAAATTACAGGCCAAAAAAATCCGAATACAAATAGATAGTTCTACTGATAAGGATAGAGATAAACTAATTTATATAAAAGATAATAAAAAGCAAGAAGTGCTGCTTGACCAACTCCACATAAGGCTGATAATCCACTGCCAACAAAGACAACTTTCCCCAAAACAGTAGGAATTCCAGATAAAGGACGTGGGCACATGCGGAAGTTCTACCCAGGTGCCAGGGGTCCAGGGCAGCCAGGCTTCTGGTGGAGCATTGGAACTGAGCTTTTAGTAGTCTATATTCAGTTTCCAAATGCTACTTTTTTTTTTTTTAGTATATGTGCTGCTGAAGCGAGGACTTTTTTTTTTTTTTTTTTTTTTTGAGACAGGGTCTCGCTTTGTAGTTTAGGCTGGCTCTGAGTCACTATGTAGTCCAGGCAAGCCTCGAACTCAGCAAGCCTCCTTCCTGTCTCTGCCTCCCGAGTGCTGGGATTACAGGCATGAGTCACCACGTTCGGCACTGTGGTATGTGGTATTGATTGCTGGTGGGCGTGAGTCACCAACGCCCAGCATTGTATGTAGTTACCGGGGATTGAACTCAGGACCTTGTGCTTGCGAGGCAGGCGCCAGAACCACTGAGCTAACTTTCCAGCCCCCAAATGCTACATTTTTAATGACCTTCATTTACAAGTTGTACAATAGTTAAGTAGTCCATAATTGGACCTATGAAGAAAAGTTAATGAAATTATATATCATTTGCTCATTCTAACAGAGAAAAAGACTTGCATTGTTGGAACTGTACAAGACTCAGCAAGATGTCCTTATGCTCTGCACTAGGCTCAGAGGCCGAGTAGATGGGTCTTTGTGTGATAGCTCTGACTGTTCTGAGTGTTGTGAACTTTTCACAGCCCTGCAGATTTGGGGGTGCTGAGTTAGAACCAGACTAAGGGAGACATGGTGGGAGCAGGCCTGTAGCTTCATGGGAGTCCATTCGGGTGTGTGTGCCAGATCCTGAGATGCAGACTGAAGTCACTGCAGTGGCAGATTTATGGTTTACAGGGTTATAGCTCAAGGGTTCAGCAAGATCAGATCAAGGAGAATCGAGACGTACCTGAAGGTTGGAGGCAAGTGATTTATTAATTATGCCAGTAGATTCATTGATCAAAGCGATCAGCCCTCCTGCTGGTGTGAGCAGGTTTATATAGATCAGTGGCTGGTATTGCCCACGGCCACCACCCACAGTCTTCTGTTCATCTTTTTCTCCTGAATTTGAAGGAACAATGTTTTTGTTTTTGTTTTTTTAATTAAATGCCTTTACTTTTAGATTTACAGGAAAGATAGCATGGAGAGTTCCCATATACCTAGCATCCAGGTTTCCCCTCTAGTTAACATCTTACATTAGTGTGGTATATTTCCTACAATTAATGAAACACTATTTAGACATTACTAACTTTGTTTAGATTTTTCTTTTTTTTTTGAGACAGGGTCTTGCTTTTATAGTTCAGGCTGGCCCTGAGCTCCCTATACAGCCCAGGAAAAAAACTCAGCAATCCTCTTGCCTCTGCCTCCTGAGTGCTGGGATTAGACATGAGCCACCAGGGCTGGCACTGTGGTGTGTGGTACTGATTGCTGGTGGGTGTGAGTCACCAGGCCTAGTATTGTTGTATGTGGTTATTGGGGATTGAACCAGGGACCTTATGCTTGCTAGGCAGGTTCTGGAACCACTGAGCTAAATCTCTGGCCCAATGAATGTAATTTTAAGTATTACAAACATGTACCAATAAATCAATCAAGGCCACATAAAATCCAACACATAAATCCACAAATATTATGAAAAAGGTGAAAAGTTATGATTATGAAAAATTTATAAAAGAGTAAATACAGTCAGGCATGGTGGAGGATATCTATAACCCACGTAATTTGGGAAGCTGAGCTGGGAAGACCAATGCAAGTTTGAGGCCAGCTTGGGTTGCATAGTAATTTCCAGGCCAGCCTGAACTACATAACAAGACCTTGTCTTAAAATAGTAACAGTAGCTGGGCGTGGTGGCTCACGCCTGTAATCCCAGCACTCGGGAGGCAGAGACAGGAGGATTGCTGAGTTTGAGGCTTGCCTGGGCTACATAGTGAGCTCAGGGCCAGCCTGAACTACAAAGCAAGACTCTGTCTCAAAAAAAAAAAAAAAGTGGCAATAAAAATGGCCCTTCAACATATGCACACCTCACTTACAGGAAGCATGATAACAAAATTTTAAAATCTGTCAACTGCAAAAATACACTGCATTAGGTCATTTTAGAGATGCAAATGAAAACGACACTGAGATTTCATCTCACTCCACGAAGAATGGCTGCTATCTTGAAATTAACCAACAACAAGTGCTGGCGAGGCTGGGGAAGAATGGAGCCCTTCTCCACTGATGATGAGAATGTAGACAGGTGCAACCACTATGGAGATAAGTGTGGAGATTCATAAAAAAATTAGGGACCAATTTGACCCTCTTATTCCTCTGGTAGGTATATACATGAAAGAATTAAAAGATCCCTATCACAGTGACACATGTGCACTCATGTTTATAGCAGCTCAGTTGGTGATAGCTGAATCTTGGAAATAACCCAAATGCCCATCAACTGGTAACTGGATAAAGAAGATGTAGTTTTAAAATAAAATGGAATATTACTCTGCCATAAAGAATGATAAATTGGAGTCATTTATACTCAAATGGACGTATCTTGAGAACACACTCATAAGTGAAATAAATAGGTCACAGATGTGTGAATACTGTATTTTTTCCTCATATGAGAAACTGAAGACATAAATGAGTTCTAAAAGGTAAGATAGATATTGTGAAATAGAAAATACTCAAAGGGAATAAGAGGGTAGGGTTAAGTAAAGAAGGGAAAGAAAATATTTGATGGTTAAGAAAAGGAAACAAAGCTTAGGTATATAGGGGGCAGGGTATTGTAGGGTGGGCAGGGGAATAGAAAAAAAAGAAATCATGTCATGTACTGGTACAAATTCTCAATGTTGATTGTGATCATGATGTATGTATAAAATGTACCAATAAAATCAATTTAAAAAATATACTGCATTGGTGAGACCATGCTCATGTGTAACTATCATAAAAATAATTTAATAATATCTGTCAAAACAATGAATATATTTACCTTTTCACTCATAGTTGCACCCTCAGGAATTTGTGCTACAGAATACTACAGACAAATGCACAAGCACTCATGGCAGCACTGGGGACTAGAAACAAACCACATATTAATCAAGATGGGAAGAATTGAGTAAATTTTGATGTATCTATACAATGAAATACTTGGCATTTGCTAAAACAGTTGAAAAAACTCTCCAAGTCTATAAACTGAGTTTAAAAAATTCTCCAAGGCACACTAGCAAGTGAAAAGAAAAAATAATGAGCAGAACAGGGTATATAACGTATCATCTAAGAAAGGAAGACATAAGAATATAGACTTACATTGCTTGCATTTGTAATGAAACTTTGAAAAGCTATACCAGAAATGAATAACAGTCATTTTAATAAGGCAGAAGAAAGCAGGGGGCTGGGACTTAGAACTTTAACTGGATGTCTTTTATGTTTCTCTCTTTTTTTTTTTGCTGTACCATATTACCTGAGAACAAAACAAAATTAACAAAGATAATCTACTTTTCTTATTGTGTCCCTGATCTGAAAAAAAGCAAGAGGTGTTCTACTCCACTTGAGAAAATTCAAGGACATATCAGTTGTAGTATTAAATTCCATTTGGGGCTGGGGATGTAGGTCAGTGGTGCCTGCTGCACCTACCTAGCAAGTGCAAGGTCCTTGGTTTGGTTTCCAGTACTGCCAAAAAAAAAAAAAAAATTCCATTTTGGAGGGAGTGCTCAGCTGGAAACTAGTCAAAGCTTTATTTTCTTTTTAGAAAGGGAAGGGCCACAGAAGGGGTCCACTATTCTGCAAGTGACCCTCAGTTTAAAGGGACAGAAAAGCCTGACAGCCCAATTTTACCAGTCTCTCCTAGCAGGCCATGACTGATTTATAATTCTTGACTCTATTTGTTTGTTTAGTGGAGCTTCTTAAACTGTTCTTAGGGGTTTAGACTATATGGGAACATTGAACAGACTCTTGAAAATGCCCAAGAATTTGATTTGTCTGGGCTGGAGATTTAGCTCAATGGTGTCATGCTTTCCTGGCAAATGTAAGGTCCTGAGTTGGATCCGTGGTATTGGGGTCGAGGATTAAGTTCAGTGGCACAGCAACTGCCTAGCAAATGCAAGTTTCTGAGTTCCATCCCAGGTACAAAAAAAAAAAAAAAAAAGAAAAGAAAAGAAAAGAAATGATTTGTCTGTGTAAAGGTCCATAGTGTTCTCTAGAAAATGGTAAAACTGGAAATGGCATCCAATTGGGTGAGATTGTTATACAGATTATGCACAAAAAAAAATGCTGGTTGCACCAAGAAGCTCTGGGAGAAGAGACTGGCTCTCTTCAAGTTGCCTTCTCACATGGATCTTAAGGGGTCTGGAGATGGAGCTCAGTGGCAGTGTCTGTTGGCTTATCATGCAGTAAGGCTCTGGGTTTGATCCCCAGCACCATTAAAACTAAACAAAACTGACATTTAGGTCCTCTGAATTAGTATCACATTGGTCCTCTTCTAAATAATGGAGATTCCTCCCAACAAAACTTGCCAGATTGGAGTGGATTACATGTATCCAAGCAATTATTTTTCAAAATAAACACAGCGAGAGCCGTCTTTTTGGATTTAAGGGAAGCAATTATGTATAAACTGATGCATAGTGCAGTATGGGAAAGTGCAGGCTGCTCTGTTCTGCTCAGTGATTTTAAAGGAAACAAGTAGTTTCAAGATGCCTTTTTCCCTTTCCAAATTACATTCCTATATTCTCCAAAAGTATGTCCTTGTGTCTTGGATCCTAAAATATTTTGAAAAGCATTTAAGATATTTCTTTGTTATGTGAAACTCTAAATGCTGGTGGCTCTTGTA